>JAHIAM010001020.1:0-31897 GCA_021605205.1 Aegilops longissima | reverse complement strand
GATCAGTGTAAAAGCTTGCATCGATGTAACCTTTACGACGGGCTCTTTTATCACCTCCATAATCGAGAAATATTTCCTTAGTCCTCACTAAGGATGTTCTTGACCAATGTCCAAAGGATCTACTTCCTAGATCACTATTGTACTCCCTTGCCAAATTCAGAGCAAGGTATACAATAGGTCCGGTACATAGCATAGCATACTTTATAGAACCTATGACCGAGGCATAGGAATGACTTTCATTCTCTTTTCTATTTTCTGCCGTGGTCGGGATTTGAGTCTTACTCAATTTCACACGCTTGCAACACAGCAAGAACTTTTCTTTGACTGCTCCATTTTGAACTACTTCAAAATCTTGAGAAGGTGTGTACTTTATTGAAAAACTTATCAAGCCGCCTTGATCTATCTCTATAGATCTTGATGCTCAATATGTAAGCAGCTTCATCGAGGTCCTTCTTTGAAAAACTCTTTCAATACTCCTTTATGCTTTGCGTAATAATTCTACATTATTCCGATCAACAATATGTCATTCACATATACTTATCGAAATGTTGTAGTGCTCCCACTCACTTTCTTGTAAATACAGTGCTTCTCCAAAAGTTCAGATAAAACCATATGCTTTGATCAAATCATCAAGCATATATTCCAACTCGAGATGCTTGCACCACCATAGATGGATCGCTGAGCTTGCACATTTTGTTAGCCTTTAGGATTGACAAAACCTTCTCGTTGCATCATATACAACTCTTCTTTAATAAATCCATTAAGGAATGCAGTTTTGACATCCATTTGCCGATTTCATAAAATGTGGCAATTGCAACATGATTCTGACAGACTTTTAAGCATCGATACGAGTGAGAAAATCTCATTGTATTCAACATCTTGAACTTTCTCAAAACCTTTTTCGACAAGTCTAGCTTTGTAGATAGTAACACTACTATCAAGATCTGCCTTCCTCTTGAAGATCCATTTATTTAACATGGCATGCTGATCATCGAGCAAGTCAATCAAAGTCCATACTTTGTTCTCATACATGGATCATGTCTCGATTTTATGGCCTCAAGCCATTTCATGAATCTGGCTCATCATCGCTTCCTCATAGTTCGTAGGTTCATCATGGTAGTAACATGACTTCCAAAGACATGATTACCGTATCACTGATGCGGATCTTACTCGAAGACCCACGAGGTTTGGTAGCAACTTGATCTGAAGTTTCATGATCATCATCATTAACTTCCTCACTAATTGGTGTAGGAATCATCGAACTGATTTCTGTGATGAACTACTTTCCAATAAGGGAGAAGGTACAATTACCTCATCAAGTTCTACTTTCCTCCCACTCACTTCTTTCGAGAGAAACTTCTTCTAGAAAGGATCCATCTTAGCAACGAATAACTTGCCTTCGGATATGTGATAGAAGGTGTACCCAATAGTTACCTTTGGGTATTCTATGAAGACGATTCGATTTGGGTTCGAGCTTATCAGTGAAAGCTTTTTCACATAAGCATCACAACTCCAAACTTTAAGAAAACGACAGCTTAGGTTTCATCGTTAAACCATAGTTCATACGGCGTCGCCTCAACGGATTTAGATGGTGCCCTATTAAACGTGAATGCAGCTGTCTCTAATGCATAACCCCAAAACGATAATGGTAAATCAATAAGAGACATCATAGATCGCACCATATCAAAATAAAGTACGGTTACGACGCTCGACACACCATAACGCTGTGGTGTTCCGTGGCGTGAGCTGTGAAACTATTCCACTTTGTTTTATTTGAAGACCAAACTCAGAACTCAAATGTTCATCTCCACGATCAGATCGCAGAAACTTTATTTTCTTGTTACGATGATTTTCTACTTCACTCTGAAATTCTTTGAACTTTTCAACTATTTCAGACTTATGTTTCATCAAGAAGATATACGATATCTGCTCAAATCATCTGTGAAGGTCGAAAATAATGATACTTGCCACGAGCATCAACACTCATTGGATCGCATACATCGGTATGTATTATTTCCAACAAGTCAAGAGCTCGCTCCATTGTTCCGAGAACGGAGTTTTAGTCATCTTGCCCAAAAGGCACGGTTCGCAAGCATCAAATGATTCATAATCAAGTGATTCCAAAAGCCCATCAAGATGGAGTTTCTTCATGCGCTTTACACCAATATGACTCTAAACGGCAAGTGCACAAATAAGTTGCACTATCATTATTAACTTTACATCTTTTGGTTTCAATATTATGAATATGTGTATCACACGATTGAGATCCAACAAACCATTTTCATTGGGTGTATGACCATAGAAGGTTTTATTCATGTAAACAGTAACAATAATTATTCTCTAACTTACATGAATAACCGATTGCAATAAACATGATCAAATCATATTTCATGCTCAACGCAAACGCCAAATAACATTTATTTAGGTTCAACACTAATCCCGAGAGTATAGGAGGTGCGATGATGATCATATCAATCTTGGAACTACTTCCAACACTCATCGCCACTTCCCTTCAACTAGTCTCTGCTTATTCTCAGAACTCCTGCTTTCGAAGTTACTAATCTTAGCAACCGAACGAGTATCAAATACTGGGGCTACTATAAACACTAGTAAGGCACACATCAATAACCTCAGATATCAAATATACTCTTGTTCACTTTGCCATCCTTCTTATCCACCAAATATTCAGGGCATTTCCGCTCAAAGGACCATTTCCTTTGCAGAGAAGCACTTAGTTTCAGGCTTTGGTCCAGCTTTGGGCTTCTTCATGGAGTGACAACTTGTTTGCCATTCTACTTGAAGTTTCCTTCTTTCCTTTGCCCTTTCTTGAAACTAGTGGTCTTATCAATCATCAACACTTGATGCTCTTTCTTGATTTCTACCTTCGCGATTTCAACATCATGAAGAGCTCGGGAATCTTTGTCGTCATCCCTTGCATACTATAGTTCATCACGAAGTTCTAGTAACTTAGTGATGGTGACTAGAGAATTCTGTCAATCACTATCTTATCCGAAGATTAACTCCCACTTGATTCAAGCGATTGAAGTACCTGCATAATCTGAGCACATGCTCACTAGTTGAGCGATTCTCTCCATCTTTTAGCTATAGAACTTGTTGGAGACTTCATATCTCTCAACTCGGTATTTGCTTGAAATATTAACTTCAATTCCTCGAACATCTCATATGGTCCATGACGCTCAAAACGCCTTTGAAGTCCCGATTCTAAGCCGCTAAGCATGGTGCACTAAACTATCAAGTAGTCATCATATTGAGCTAGCCAAACGCTCATAACGCCTCAGATCCGCTCCTCGCAATAGGTCTGCTACCCAGCGTGCATCAAGGACATAATTCTTCCAGGCAGCAATGAGGATAAACCTCAGATCACGGATCCAATCCGCATCATTGCTACTAACATTTTTCAATACAATTTTATCTAGGAACACATATAAAACATCGGAAGCAAAACATAGGGAAGCAACAACGTGAGCTATTGATCTACAACATAATTTGCAAAATACTACCAGACTAAGTTCATGATAAATTAAAGTTCAATTAATCATATTACTTAAGAACTCCCACTTAGATAGACATCCTCTAATCTTCTAAGTGATTACGTGATCCATATCAACTACACCATGTCCGATCATCACGTGAGATGGAGTAGTTTCAACGGTGAACATCAATATGTTGATCATATCTACTATATGATTCACGCCGACCTTTCGGTCTCCGTGTTCCGAGGCCATATCTGTTATATGCTAGGCTCGCCAAGTTTAACTCTGAGTATTCCGCTGCGCAACTGTTTTGCACCCGCTGTATTTGAATGTAGAGCCTATCACACCCGATCATCACGTGGTGTCTCAAAGACGAAGAACTTTCGCAATAAAGCATACTGTGGAGAACACTTCTTGATAATTTTAGTGAGAGATCATCTTATAATGCTACCGCCAATCAAAGCAAGATAAGATGCATAAAGGATAAACATCACATGCAATCAATATAAGTGATATGATATGGCCATCATCATCTTGTGCTTGTGATTCCATCTCCAAAGCACCGCCATGATCACCATTGTCACCGGCGCGACACCTTGATCTCCATCGTAGCATCGTTGTCGCCTCGCCAACTATTGCTTCTACGACTATCGCTACCGCTTAGTGATAAAGTAAAGCAATTACATGGCTTTTGCATTTCATACAATAAAGCGACAACCATATGGTTCTCGCCATTGTCGATAACTCGTTACAAAACATGATCATCTCATACAATAAAATATAGCATCATGTCTTGACCATATCACATCACAACATGCCCTGCAAAAACAAGTTAGACGCCCTCTACTTTGTTGTTGCAAGTTTTACGTGGCTGCTATGGGCTGAGCAAGAACCGTTTTACCTACGCATCAAAACCACAACGATAGTTTGTCAAGTTGGTGCTGTTTTAACCTTCGCAAGGACCGGGCGAGCCACACTCGGTTCAACTAAAGTGAGAGAAACAGACACCCGCCGTCACCTTTAAGCAACGAAAGTGCTCAAGCGGTGAAACCAGTCTCGCAGAAGCGACGCTGTAATGTCGGTCCGGCCGCTTCATCTCACAATACCGCCAACCAAAGTATGACATGCTGGTAAGCAGATGACTTATATCGCCCACAACTCACTTGTGTTCTACTCGCAAATGACATCAACGATAAAACCTGGCTCGATGCCATCGCTGGTAACGAGTAATTTCAAAAAATCCTACGCACACGCAAGATCATGGTGATGGCATAGCAACGAGAGGAGAGAGTGTATGTCCACGCACTCGTGAGACCGAAAGCGGAAGCGCTATAACAACGCTGTTGATGTAGTCGACGATTCACGATCCGACCGATCCAAGTACCGAACGACGGCACCTCCGAAGTTCAGCACACGCTCAGCTCGATGACGATCCCCGGCCCGATCCAGCAAAGCGCCGGGATGAGTTCCACAAGACGACGGCGCAGGACGATGATGATGCTCCACCGACGCAGGGCTTCGCTTAAGCTCCGCGACGATATGACTTCATCGGCGCAGGGCTTCACTTAAGCTCCGCGACGATATGACCAAGTGGAATATGGTGGAGGGGGCACCGACACGGCTAAGGACCGATCCGAGATCAACTTGTGTGTTCATGGGTGCCCCTGCCCCAGATATAAAGGAGGGAGGGAGGAGGAGGCCGCCCTAGGAGGGCGCGCCATGGGGAGTCCTACTCCCACCGAGTAGGATTCCCCTTCCTAGTCCAACTAGGAGTCCTTCCATGTATTAGGAGTAGGAGACAAGGAAGGGAAGAGAGAAGGAAGGAAGGAGGGGTGCGGTTCTCCCCAGTCCAATTCGGACTAGGCCATGGGGCGCGCCTGCCCTAGGCAGCCCTCTCTTCCCGCAGGCCCAATAAGGCCCAATACTTCTCCCCGGCGAATTCCTCAGTAACTCTCCCAGATTCAAAAATACCTGAATCATTCGAACCTTTCCAACTCCAATATAGTCGTCCAATATATCGATCTTTACGCCTCGACCATTTCGAGACTCCTCGCCATGTCCCCGATCTCATCCAGGACTCAACTCCTTCGTACATCAAAACTCATAAACTCATAATATAACCGCCATCGAAACCTTGTTGCAAGGATCTTACGGTTCGAGAACTATGTAGACATGACCTAGAACTATTCTCGGTCAATAACCAATAGCGGACCTGGATGCCCATATTGGTCTCTTACATATTCTACGTAAGATCTTTATCGGTCAAACCACATAACAACATACGTTGTTCCTTTGTCATCGGTATGTTACTTGCCCGAGATTCGATCGCTTCAGATCCAATACCTAGTTCAATCTCGCCACCGCAAGTCTTTTACTCGCTCAGAATGCATCATCCCGTAACTAACTCATTGGTCAAATTGTTTGCAAGGCTTATAATGATGTGCATTACCGAGAGGGCCCAGAGATACCTCTCCCATAATCGGAGTGACAAAACCTAATCTCAAATACGCAAACTCAACATGTACCTTCGGAGACACCTGTAGTAATTCTTTATAATCACCTAGTTACGCCAGACGCTTGGTAGTACCTAAAGTGTTCCTCCGTAAACGGAGTTGCATAATCTCATAGTTACAGTGAACATGTATAAGTCATGAAGAAAGCAATAGCAATATACTAAATGATCAAGTGCTATGCTAACGGAATGGGTCATGTCAATCACATCATTCTCCTAATGATGTGATCCCATTAATCAAATAACAACACATGTCTATGGTTAGGAAACATAACCATCTTTGATTAATGAGCTAGTCAAGTAGAGGCATACTAGTGACTATATGTTTGTCTATGTATTCACACATGTATCATGTTTCCGTTAATACAATTCTAGCATGAATAATAAACATCTATCATGAAATAAGGAAATAAATAATAACTTTATTATTGCCTCTAGGGCATATTTCCTTCAGCTAACCTAAGTGTTTTGCATGTAAAACTGTCTTACACCCGCTGTATGTGAACGTAGGAATCTATCACACCCATCATCACCGGTGCTTCAAACGCATTTAACTTTAGCAACGGCGCACGCTAGGAAGAACACTTTCTTGAAATTGTTATAAGGATCATCTTATTTACTACCGCTGCTCTAAGTAAACAAGATTCAAAACATAATAAACATCACATGCAATTATATAGTAGTGACATGATATGGCCAATATCATATAGCTCCTTTGATCTCCATCTTCGGGCTCCATGATCATCTTTGTCACCGCATGACACCATGATCTCCATCATCATGATCTCCATCATCGTGTTCCATGAAGTTGCTCGCCAACTATTACTTCTACTACTATGGCTAACGGTTTAGCAATAAATTAAAGTAATTACATGGCGTTAATCATTGACACGCAGGTCATACAATAATTAAGACAACTCCTATGGTTCTCGCCGTTGTCATACTCATCGACATGCAAGTCATGATTCCTATTACAAGAACATGATCTCATACATCACAATATATCATTCATCATTCATCACAACTTTTGGCCATATCACATCACAAAACACTTGCTGCAAAAACAAGTTAGACGCCCTCTAATTGTTGTTGCAAGTTTTACGTGGCTGCAATAGGGTTCTAGCAAGAACGCTTTCTTACCCACGTGAAAGCCACAACGTGATTTGTCAACTTCTATTTACCCTTCATAAGGACCCTTTTCATCGAATCCGCCCAACTAAAGTGGAGAGACAAACACCCGCTAGCCACCTTATGCAACTAGTGCATGTCACCGGTGGAACCTGCCTCACGAAGCGCACGTAAGGTCGGTCCGGCCGCTTCATCCCACAATACCGCTGAAGCAAGATAAGACTAATAGCGGCAAGAAAGTTGACAACATCTACGCCCACAACAAATTTGTGTGCTACTGCGCAAAGAGAACTACGACAGACCTAGCTCATGATGCCACCGTTGGGGAACGCTAAGTAAAAACAAAAATTTTCCTACGGTTTCACCAAGATCCATCTATGAGTTCATCTAGCAACGAGTGATCGGATGCATCTACATACCTTTGTAGATCGCGAGCGTAAGCTGCTCACTAGAACGTGGATGATGGAGTCGCATCACCGATCCAAATCACCGATGACCAAGTGCCGAACGGACGGCACCTCCGCTGCTCAACACACGACGAGCAGATGACGCCTCCTCCTTCTTGATCCAGCAAGGGGAAGGAGAGGTTGATGAAGATCCAAAGAAGACGACGCAGGGTGGTGGATGCAGAACATCGCAGCAGGCTTCACGAGCTTCTCATGAGAGGGAGAGGTGTAGCAGGGGAGAGGAGGCGCCAAGGCTTCAGCAGCGCGCTGCCCTCCCCTTTATATAGGCCCCTCGGGGGCGCCGCCCCGAGATCCAATCTCCCAAGGGGGGCGGCTGGGGGTAGAGTACCCCAAAGGCAGTGGGCGCCCACCCTAGGGTTTGAACCCTAGGCGAGGGAGGGGCTGGGGGCGCACCAGCCCACTATGGGCTGGTTCCTCCCCACTTCATCCCATGGGGCCTCCGGATGGGTGGCCCCACCCGATGGACCCTCGATTCATCCGTGGTCCCAGACAATACCGTGACCCCAATCCTTCCCGGCGGTCAAACTGCACTTCCTATATATAATTCTTCACATCCGACCATTCCGAACTCCTCGTGACGTCCGGATCTCATCCGGACTCAACAACTTTCGGATTACTGCATATTCATATCTCTACAACCCTAGGCCACCGAACCTTATGTGTAGACCCTACGGTTCGGGAGACACGAGACATGACCGAGACAGCTCGGGCAATAACCAACAGCGGATCTGATACTCATGTTGGTTCCTACATGCTCCTCGATGATCTCATCGGATGAACCACGATGTCGAGGATTCAAGCAACCCCGTGATACAATTCCCTTTGTCAATCGGTATTTTACTTGCCCGAGATTCGATCGCTTAGATCCCAATACCTCGCTCAATCTCGCTACAAGAAGTCACTTTACTCGCATCAGTAATGCATGATCCCGTGATCAAACACTTTGATTACATTGATCTCATTATGATGATGCATTACCGAAAGGGCCCAAAGGATACCTCTCCTTCATACGGAGTGACAAATCCCAGCCTCGAACCGTGTCAACCCAATGACACTTTCGGAGATACCTGTAATGCACCTTTATAGTCACCCAGCTTACATTGTGACGCTTGGTACACCCAAAGCACTCTTACGGTATCCGGAGTTACACGATCTCATGGTCAAAGGAAAAGATACTTGACATTGGAAAAGCTCTAGCAAACTAACTACACGATCTTGTGCTATGCTTAGATTGTCTTGTCCATCACATCATTCTCCTAATGATGTGATCCCGTTATCAATGACATCCAATGTCCATAGTCGAAACCATGACTATCTATTGATCAACGAGCTAGTTAACTAGAGGCTCACTAGGGACATGTTGTGGTCTATGTATTCACACGTGTATTACGATTTCCGGATAATACAATTATAGCATGAATAAAAGACAATTATCATGAAAAAGGAAATATAATAATAATCCTTTTATTATTGCCTCTAGGCATATTTCCAACATAAGCATCATCTTATAAACCCGAGATTATCGGTTTCTTTCAAGTCGATATTAAGGTTTCCTCCTCTCTGGACTTCACCACTATGTCATCCACGTAAGCGTGAACATTGCGCCCAATCTGATCGTGGAGACAGTTCTGTACACACCGTTGATAAGTCGCCTGGGCACTCTTGAGACCAAATGGCATGGATACAAAACAAAAGGCTCCAAACGGAGTAATGAAAGCTGTCTTTTCCTGGTCCTTAACTGCCATCTTGATCTGATGATAACCAGAGTAAGCATCCGTAAAGCTTAAGCGCCACAACCCGCCGTAGCATCAATGATTTGATCAATACGGGAGAGCAAAGGATCAGCCGGCAAGCCTTATTTAAGTCCGTAATCCACACACATCTGCTAGGTGCCGCTTCTTTTAAGTACAAGCAGCGGGTTAGCCAACCACCCAGATGAAAAACTTCAATAATAAACCCGCCGCCAAAAGCCGGGCCACCTCCTCACCGATGGCTCTCCGCCTCTTCATTGAACCGCTGAAGAAACCGCTCGACCGACTTATATTTCGGATCAATATTAAGAGTGTGCTCAGCGAGTTCTCTCAGACACCCGCATGTCAAGGCTTCCATGCAAAGATGTCCTGCTCACAGATGAACTCGATGAGCGCTTTCCTATTTGGGATCCAAATTGGCATCGACATCGAATCGCTTAGATGAGTCGCCGGAGTAAAATCAACAAGCTTGGTTTCAAAGCAGTCGACTTAAACTTCATCGCCGGTCATGCTCGTGGTTGGCTTCTTCAGGAGGTCAAACTACCGGGTCAACATTATCTTGATAAAACTTTATGTCACGACCGGTTTTCCAATAAAATGCTTATTGAGAAACCGACCTTCCGAGTCCAAGATAAGGAAAATCCTCCTCATCGTATACAAAATCTTGATACAGAAGCCAAGAGCATTAAAATATATTACGTGGTCGAGCTGAGGGTGCTCAACAATTTTATTACAAGCACGCCAATAATTATACATAATGGCGGATATGACACAATGGTGTGGTGGCATACTACCGACTCGAGGTAAAAGTGGTGGTGGAAATATCACAAAGGAGTGGATAACATGGCTCCTAAACCGGCAGTTCATCAAGATTCGAGGTGAGACTCGGCGAATTTTATTCGGTAGCGGAAGCGATATAATACAAAGGACCAAATCCAGTGGTCGCACGAGACCGACTAGGACCTCTAGGCGCCGGACTCGCCAACTCTTCATCCATGAGATCGCTTTCACAACATCCGCCAAATCAATAAGCCGTGTGAGTACTTTGAAAGTACTCGCAAGACAGTTCGACATAAGATATAACAAATGCATGCATGAATGCGCCGTGAGTAATAAGTAATGCACATACGATTCAATAATTATTGGCACAACATGATGAGTAAAAGGAGTCGGGCGTAGTCTTCCTGAAATTTCAACAAAAATAACTCGAAACCGATCGGGTGTTTGGAGCGACGTCAAGGGTGAACAATTAAATAATCATGTCATAGCCGGCGCCTAAGCGACACCACTAAAAGGGCTTATATTGAAAAGTAAATGACTTATGCGTACACAATGGACGCCGGAGCGACATCGCAGAAAGGGCTTATATTGAAAGTAAATAATATGCATGCCACAGTCGGACGTCTGAGTGACATCGCAGAAAGGGCTTATATTGAAAGTAAATAACAAGCATGTTACATACCGGACGCCTGCTTACATCACGTAAAGGGCTTATATCAAAAGTAAATAACAAGTGTGCTACAATGGACGCCTAAGCGACATCACGTAAAGGGCTTATATCAAAAGTAAATAACAATTGTGCTATAAATGGACGCCTGCTTACATCACGTAAAGGGCTTAAGTTTCATTACTCGTGTCTGATGAATTCACAAGGATATAATACTCATAAGAAATATTCAGCACACAATAATAAACGGGTTTGTCCATGCACAGGAATAAACATTTAACAGGACTTAACACTCATGTGGTTCACCGGAGTTTTTGTCACTGAGACTGACACTTGACAAGATAAATTGAACACAGTATCAGGACATGGATAAGATGATTCAAGGATTTTTGACTCTGCAGAGTTTGTACTAATTTGCCCACAGCCAACGGATTTCGTAGTCACGGCGGACTAGTTCCGCTTACGGTATTCTAAGAAACACATCTAACCAAGACACACCCATCCCACCTCACGATGCCAGAATCACCCTAGACAGCGCTCAAGAAAAACTTTGAGACGGGAGATCACAACCCAATAGCATGGGATCAAATTTATATACGCTACATAAAGGTGCCCTCTCGTCCCAACCGAAACACCCATGCCCCCGACCGGATGACCGGCTTTAGTCCAGGCCATGGAACCCGCATCACGGCCTCTCGATTTGGTGTGTACCAGGAAAGCGGCTTGCAACTTACTAAGCCATATCCCTTGCGGAAAACATGTGGTAGTACAGGAAGGGAAAAACGGATGGAACTGGACTGATTCATGTTGACACTGGAGTCAAATAGTCCGACATAAGACTGGCATGCTACAACACTACCATCTTACCCATTCTCATGCCATCACATGGCCATGCAAAGTCATATCCAACAACTTATGGATTTCCGAAACTCACTTGCCTCAACTTTGCAAGTAATATAACCTTCATCGAGATGCTCATAAACATGCCATGAAACTACTTATTGCAAAACATGCAAAAAACACTCATCATATCAAAATTTCAAACATGCTTGCCGGGTTCGGAGTAGTCTCGAGTCTAGCTTACGGTTCATGTTCCGCCACCTCCTTCGCATCTACGGATAAAGAAACACACGACCATCGTAAATACCGTGGGTACAAAAGTATTTCAAATATTTTTCAAATAAATCTAATATTAAACTAGACAAAATTTTAAAAGGACAGAAAAGAATCAATCAAAATTCCTTTTCTGCTTAAAAGTTATAAGAGTTTTAATCCAGGACCTTTCAGAATGAAAGAGAAACTTCGTGGGGCTGAATGTAAAAGGCCGTAAAACGCTGATCGAAAGCGATTTGTCCAATACGCTTTAAAAACATTTCAAAAAGAATAGAGAGGCTGACGGGGGTCCCACCCACAGTTTGAAATTTCAAACGGGAGAACAGAGCTCTCGTCACTTAGAGCTGCGGTGGAGCGCGCGGCGATCCACGGTGAGGCAGGGGGATCGGTGGTACCCACGTGCTCAGCGTGTCCTTCCGCCGCTTGGGTGGTGGTGGTGGTCGCCGGCGAGCAGCACGCCGACGGCGGCCCTGCTCCGGCGGACGGCGGCTCGGGTGGAGTTGGACCCGCCGGGGAGGGCTGCGAAGGTCAAATTGAAGCTTGGGTTAGCTCACTGGGTGCTCGAGGAGGCTATTGACGAGGTTTGGGCGTCGGGGATGGCCTCACCGGAGTGGATCGAGCTGGTGGTCGAGGCGGATCGGGGCGGCCGGAGTCGGGGGAGGAGACCTCCTTGAGGTCCTCCTAGTGACTCGGCGGGGTTCTCGTGGGGTGCAGAGGTGGTGCGCGCTCGAGAATGAGCTCGGGACTCCTTTTTATAGGTGATCCGAGGCGGTGGCCGTGAACGGAGATCTCCGGCGATGGTTACGGCGGCGCAGTGCTTGGTCGGGAGAGTTAAGGGGTTGGGCATCAACGTGGAGGTCCACCGGTTCCATTTAGGTGCTAAACAAGCTTGGATTAGGCTCTCTGGGTGGCTTCGACGGAACGGGGCGGCGCGGGCCCGGCGGCGGCAGAGGGCGTGCCCTGTGCTTGCCGGGCCACGACGACGGTGTTGCGGGGGTGCGCTGGCATGCATGAGGCCACGCGGAGGGCGAGGGGCGGCGGCGCCAGACGGCGTGGCGAAGCTGGCTTTGACTCCGCTGTCGCCACGGTGGCTCGCCATCACAGGTTGCCGGCGGTGATGCTCGCCGCCACCGACACTGCGCCTGGCCCAAGAGAGCATGCGGTGCTCGGTCAAGGGGAGAGGTCAGGCGAACGCGCCAGAGCGCCAGTGATCGATAACAACTCTTCCGATTTAAAAACGACACTGCAATCTCTCAAACTCAACTTTCTCGAAGTGTACAGAACAAGTGTCGCCAAGTGTTCACGAAATGATTTTGGCATGTGGGGAATTTTCCTTGAGCTGATTTTTTGGTGGGGTGGCCTCTCATTGCATCTGGGGGCTGCCTGAATTTTGGTAGAATTTTTGGAGAAGAGAAAATATGAATTTCACCAATTTTGACAAATCTGGTCCAAACTTGCAGAGGTTGAAATTTGAAATTTTTGAAAAGAGGAAGAGTGGATCTTGATGGATCTAGGGTGAGGGTGCTAAGGACTATCCAGAGGAGTTGGTTTGAGATCAAAACTCAAAGGAATTCAGGTACTTCCTTTGTAAAACATCTAGGCTTAAGAAAAATTGACAGAATTGTTTTGGGGAATATAATAAATGAAATAAAATCTAAAAATGGGTTGGACTTGTTGGAACAGAAAATTTGGATTTCCCCAAAAATGGAGGGAGGGGTTTTGGGAAGATTTACCACAAGAGGCATGGTAAAACCATGGGTGGTTTCAAAATAAGAGAAGCCCCAAAACTCATAGGGTTTCTTTTAAAAGAAAATAAATTCCAAAAAGAAAATTATTTGAGAAAGGAACAGTCAGGAGAAAGGTTTTTAATAACCAGACACCAAGGTTGAAGAAGATACAAAAATTTAAAATCCTTGCCAAGGGGGAAAAGTTTTGGAGAGAGAGGTTTTTGGAAGGATTTAACTGACCTTCTTCAAATCCAACAAAGTTTTTGATGAAAACCAAATAAAAAAAATTGGAGTGTCACACTTTAACTCCTCTGCTGCACAAACAGACTCAAAGATACGCCGTGATCGCCTCCTCACATTCCAGGGCTACCTTTCGACTCCCATGCATGGTGATGGTGCCCTTGTGACCTGGCATCTTAAGTTGCAGATAAACATAACACGACCGTGCCATAAACTTGGCATAAGCCGGCCTCCCAAACAGAGCATGATTGGACTCTTGATTTTGACCACCTCAAAGGTTAATTTCTTAGCCCTAGAATCATATTCATCTCCAAAGGCCACTTCCAGTTCAATCTTGCCAACTGGGTAAGCCGACTTACCAGGCACCACTCCATGGAAAACGGTGTTGGACGTCTTCAAATTCTTATCACCAACCCCATGCATCGAAAAGGTCTCATAATAGAGGATATTGATGTTGCTACTCCGCCCATGAGTACCTTAGTGAATTTATATCCACCAACCTGAGGTGCTACCACTAAGGCTAATCGACCGGATTATCAACCTGTGGAGGGTGATCTTCCCTGCCCATACAATAGGCTGCTCGACCACCTCGTAACGAGGATCCGCCGCTCAATAGAATTCACGGCCCTCTTATGAACCTTCTCCGTCACGCTTAATAAACTAGTGGTGAACACATGATACCGCCCACTATTCAACCGCTTTGGGTGGCTTTGATAACCCGATCGCTGCCGCTGTTTCCTCCTCGACCATACCGCTGGTTGTAGCCGCTTTGATTTCCCGAAACCGAATTTGAACCATCGCCGCCATGAAAGCCACCGCCGAGCCGCCCGACCTATGATTGTCGCCAAACATGTTGGAATTCTTGAAAGCCTTCATGATTGCGCAATCCTTCCATAAGTGGGTGGCGGTCCTTCCCGGTGCCGTGTCTCTGCAGGCTCATTGAGTAGCTGCTCAAGAGATGGACATGACCTCCAGCCCGAGGGGGTGGCTTTCTTTCGCCTCGATTGTTACCCTGCATTAGCATTGGCCACAAACTCCGGTTACCATCGCCTTATGCTTATTACTTCCTTGATTCACCGGGTTATGCTGCTGACCTTTCCATTGTCGCTCTTCTTCCCTTCACTGCCTTTTCCTCATCGACGCGGATCCTTGGTACTATCGAATCGGCGATTTGACTAAAGCCGCCATCAGCGTATCCATATCATTACAATCACGCTTGAGTCGCCCCGCTTCGCCTCAGCCGCTCAAAGCGCAATTTTCTCCAACATGAGGATCGCAGAGCCAGATCCATCTTGTCGATTTAATGTATTATCTCCTTGACCCGCACACCCAATGAGTTGTGGATTCACCCCTCTTGCTTACAATTTGTTAAGTCCACAATCGATATAGATTGCTTGCAAGTGTCCTTGAAGTTTTGGATGAACCGGGCCTTTAGCTCCGCCCATGAGCTAATGGAATTGGGCGGCAAGCCTTTTAACCAAGACCGGGCCGTTCCATCCAACATCATGGTGAAGTACTTAGCCATTGCTGCATCACTGACCTCCAACAGCTCCATCGCCATCTCATAGCTTTCGATCCACGCTCCGGGCTGTAAGTCGGCCGTGTAATTTGGCACCTTTCGAGGTCCCTTGAAGTCCTTGGGCAAACGCACATTACGGAGGGCCGGCACCAAACAAGGAACACCGCCAGTTCTGGTGGCTAATCCTGCCTCAACGGAAGTCGTCGGGTAATCCGAAAGAGCTTCATGAGCGGTCAGCTGAGCCGCCAGTTGAGCCACCCATTCGTCCTCCTAACGTATTCGGTCCTGTACCGGGTTATAACCGTCGGGCTGGTTACGGCGCTGGGCTTTGCTTGACAAAGCTACTGACTCCATGTGCATGTTGTAACTCGGACTTCGGTTTGGACGAGACGGGGCTAACCAGGGCGGAGGAGTTGAATGAATCATGTCCCGGCTATAAGAATAAGTTCCTTGCTGAGCCAGGGCCGTCTGAACGAGGTCTCTGATCCTTCGGGTCTCCACTGTTGTTGGATCGTCACCGTCCACCGGGAGAGCCGCCAAACGTGTCGAAGCTGCAATCAAATTCTCCATGGGGTTGGAAAAGTGACCCGGTGGTATCGGTACATAACGGGGCGGTGCCATATTCCCATGAAGAGGTACCACACCGAGGTCAACTGACCCCGGCAGTCATGAACTGATTGACCGCGCGGTTACTTGGGCCGCCCGTGTAGCTAAGAGGTTCTGTGGATCGAAACCGGAGGCAAACGAGATTGAGTTTTCGATGTCTCCTCCTCATCACCTCGTTAGATGCATTCAGCTCATCGTAGTCGGAAAGCCTCGACCGAGCTGCTGCGCCTGCGGCATCCAAAGCCGCCTGCCTGCGGCTAGCCCGGTGTCCTCAACTGCTAAGGCCTCCTTGGCCCGAGCTATTTCCTCGCGCACCTGTGTCACTTCTGCATTATGCTCATCTTGATTCGCAGGAATAACCGTGGCGGTTAACAGGGCTGTCAACTTATCCATGAGATCCATCAGCACCTGAGCCGGCGGGTGCACAGGACCTCCTGTCCCGACCGCTCCTGACCCGGACGTTATTGCGGCCGCAGCTGTTGAGTTTTGACCGGGTTGAGTACCAGCCATGAAGACTCCTACGCAGCTTGGCGGCTCAAAGGGGTCCGGAATACTGCTGCCATCGAAACAGCCCCTAGCCCGCCGCCTTGCGCTGATACAAATAACTGTTGAACCGCGCATTTAATCACCATCGGAGAGGACGACCGCCTCACCACCATCTTCAGATCCTTCGTAAAGTTCCTCTCAGGATGCAGCCCACGAAGGCACGCTTTTACGATGGGTTGAGCTCGGGCGGTCTCGCTAGGCCGAGCCGCCTCGAGGAGGTCGGTGCAGCTTGTCCGGCCAGGCCCGCCACCAATCCGCCGATGAAAACATGGATTCCGCCAAGGGGACCCGCACCAGACTAATTGAGCCGGCGTCGGGCCCCAGCCTTCATTATCGATATAAATCTTGCCGCGACGACTCTTGGTCATCCGCCGATCACAGATCCCTTGAGCCCTTCAAGCTGCCCTTCAAGAACTCAACCACCGCGGCCCGCCCCATGGTGGGCGCCAATCGTCGTGGAATTGTCACGCAGATGTCCTCTTGCAAGGACTTAGTCGGGAGCCATCGCAACTAGGAAGCTTAAAGGTTAATCGACAAAGGACACGAGAGTTATACTAGTTTGGCCTCAGACGGTGAAGGTAAGCCTACGTCTAGTTGGGTTGGTATTGCTTGAGGTTTCGATGACCAAGGAGCGAGATACGCTATGCCCGGTTCTCGATGAGTTGTTTCTTGCCCTAAGCCGCCAGAGGGTGGTCCCCTTATATACACGGGTTGACGCCCATCCCGGCCGGCTCATAGACAGTGTCCGGCTCGGTGACTAGTTCATTCTTCCTTATGATACAAGTCATTCGATCATGGCGGTTTACCACTATGGGCCTTAAGTCGCCGGTAGGTTTTAGCCCCTTTATTGAACCGCCATCTTCATGCTTGGTCTTGGGCTTCTTCTGACGAATCCTTCTTTGCGTAACCCGACCCCTCATAGGCGGCTTACACAAATAGTTATATCCCCGACAAATAGTACTCCCTCCGCCTAGGTGTGTAAGTCATCTTATGAAAACTAAATAATCCCAAAACACTTAGGCGCTGTGCATTAACTTCTACCTCGCTTTCTTGTTTCTTGACATATCAACCAATAAGATATGTGGGTGTGCATGATTTTAATGACTTGAGACTACCAAACACTACATGCAAAGTGGTTAGTTCATTGCTGCAATGCTACTAATTACTCCCTCCTTTCCGGTTTATAAGGCTCAATTCAAAATTCTCAAGAACCAAGGTAGATGGTGAGTGGTGGAATACTTTTGTAGTTTGCAAAGCACCCAATTAATGTTGTTGTTTTCCTCAAAAAGTATGTTTACTAATGCATTAATTGTAATGCATGCATGCATAAATTACATGCATTGGTCAATTTTCTTAGTACTTGCATGCAATGATTTAATGCACCTTGAATCTGAACATGTGATGGAAAACAACCAAATTGAGCCTTATAAAATGGAAAAACTAAAATTTTGAGATAAGCCCTATAAACCGGAAATGAGGGAGTAGCAAATAAACATTAAGTTCTCTTGTTTTCCCTCCTCCTTGGTCACGTGTACAACCTAAGATGACTTACTCACCTAGACGGAGGGATTAGTACTAGTAGGTGATGTTGGACCAGCCGACTAACCCTAGCTACTATGCATGGGGAGCTGGGGAGTAGTCGACAGAAGAAAACCCACACGCAGCAACCTCGGGAGCTGGACCAAGACAAGAAGTTATACCTCGTGGGCGAGATGTCGCTAGGCGGGCGGGCGGATCTGCCCACACGACGGCAGCGTAACAAGGGCGCTGGAGGATCTTCGCCCGCGCCAGCGCTGCCCGAGAGGACGGTGCGATCGGCTTCCTCCGTCGCTAACGGGCGCATAACGCTAACACTGCACCTCCTCACCTCCCGCAGCGGACGGGATTCGCCGGATCTGTGACCACCGTGAGGAGAGAGATAGAGTGGACACTGCCATCTTGTTTTGATATGGAGAGGGTGAGAGAGCGAGACGCGAGAAACTCTATCAAACAAGAGGCTATAATGGTGTAAAAAATCTCTCCATAGCAGTGGTTTTAAATAGAATACGTATGCTCCTCAAAAAAAGAAACGAAAACTCAAGGACAATTTTTATGGTCTGTTTAGGACATCTAGATGTGACATAGTTATGTCACATATAAGTTGATGTCCACTGCTTGTGGTCTTTTCCTAGTTTTTTTGTTTCTTGTTGCTACATTATATACTTGTGGGAGCTTAGATGTGATATCCTTAAATAACATCTAGATGTGAATTAGACAAACTGATTTTCTAACGTACCAAGAAAGAAAACTCGATCAAAAACATGTTCCCGCTTCCAGGACCCGGATGAGTGAATCTACACTCTAAAATATGCCCATTTGAAATTTGTAAAAAGACAAATATTTAGGAACGAAGGAGTATAATTTTGTGCATGGCACATGGACCCGGATGATGAAGAGGCTTCTGGCAATGCTACCAAGCTTCCATCATTTGTTTACATAATTTACGTACTATACAAATAATTTTCCAGCGACATGAAATTGTACAATGGTGTGAGCTTTCAGCTTTTGTTTCATGTGGTCTTGCCATCGATGCTCTTTCAAAACAATAAAAACTAACTTCCTTGTTAATGCATGTCAATTATTAGCAAATCGAGCTATAATTACATCACAACTCAAGACAAAGTTGTGAGAAGGTGTTAAATTAAAATTGATCCATGCTTTCATTGGCAGCAACGCCCCCCAGCTCGCCTAAATCAACAAGGCATGTTGGGAAAAAGTAGCTGTCCGGAGCATGCAACATTCGATCATTTTTGCAGTTCCACTAAAATAGAGCTGAGCGCCCTATTCCAAAGATATCGTGTGATTACGATAATAGAGGACCGCCGATGAAACAATAAACACACAAATAGAAGCCGGTCACCTTTGCGCTCTCTTAAGACTAACTGGTTGGAGAAGATTAGGCTCGGAGTTGGATGAGGAGGATAGAGCAAAACCAATCTCCCTTTGTGCAACAAGACCGAATGTAGAGACGCTGTTCGTGTGATATTTAGTACAACCGCACAAAACACTCTTAAGAAAAAGTGATTTGTGCAGTTCACCAAAAGGTCGCAATAGCAACGAGGTGAAATGGATAGCCCTGCTTGCAAAAAAGAGGTAGAAAGGAAACAATTATCGGGCAATAATAGTTGATGACACATGCACGACAAAAAGAAGCATATTCCTTGTCCTAAGGGAAGATAACAACACGGTTGTGTTTGTTCAAAATGGTGTGAGGACGAGAATGAGATATGGAAAGTACGCCGACGAGCCACGCTTTGGGCAAAGAACTATGGAAGATCCACATGCAGCGACGGGAAAACGGGTAGTGGAGCAAGGTCGAGGGGATACCGAGGTCGCCGGATGTAACTAGGTGAGCGGCGCGCTGAATCTGCGAGCAGGTGGCGAGGCCCTACCGCTACCGGAGCTTGGTCGAGAGAACGACGGTACCGCAGATCGACGTGCTGCTCGACGCCGCCGAACAGAGAAACGATGCACTTCTCCCTTTCCGCGGACGGATGCGCCGATCGCTGACCAACGGTGAGAGAGAGAGAGAGAGGCCACCGCACTCCTTTCCCCGGCGGACGGATGCGGCCGGATCAGGACCAACGGTGAGAGAAAGAGAGGCCACCGCGACTTTTCCCCGCGGACGGATGCGCCGGATTAGTGACCAACGGTGAGAGAGAGAGGCCACCGAGCCTTGTGTGAGATACTCAAGAGCGGACTACCTTTTCCTCCAACAAAATCGCTTTTATATTCTGTGTACGCGCTATTGAGCGCTATAACTTTATTTAAAAATAACGCGCAACGCGTCAAGTCGAACTTTGTTTCGCACACGCGGTACACGACCTCCCTAGGTAAACAACCACTACAAGCATTCAAATTAGCACGGGCTGCCATTTCAGAAAGAAATGAGCTCCACCGTACCCGCAGGGTGTGGCTGGGCACGGCGTGAGTACGCGTCTCGTGCACCTATTCTCTTTGTATATACGCATACCACCCACGTGGGGTTGTGTGAGAGAGATACAAACCTAGAGAGATATAGTGTGGGTTCTTGAGAGTTTTTTTTGGGGGGGCAATCAAAAATTTAATGATGCAATGTGTGTGAAATAGTCCTGGATATAACATATATATAGAGGGGGCGATCCACGAGAAGAGAGTGGAGGTATCATCGGCTTGAGGTGTCCATAGAATCGAAGAGAGGGATGATGATGATGATGATGTGTGTGTGTGTGTGTGTGTGTGTGTGTGTGTGTGTGCACGCGCGCGATCGATAAAGAGTGCCATCGAATTTTTGTGTGCCCACGTCAAAGATATAGAGTGGCTGGCCTACTAGAACGTGAGATGGGACATGTGTAGTTTGTCTCTGTGGCATGGATACCTACCTGCAGCGCTCGACTATCGGTGTGTGGTGGGGGAAGAGGGAGGCCCAGTTAACTATATAGGTACAATGGCTGGTATATGTGTGGATGAGGAGAGAGGCCTACCTCATGTATTAAGAAGATCGATCCGCCTCATGTATTAAGGAGATCGACGACATCCATGCATATGTGCAGAGATGAATAAGGTTGGGAGAGAGACAGAGCTAGAGTGTTGGAGGGGTGGTAGTGGAGTTGCTTCTAACAAATGGTGGGATAGGCTTGCTAGACAAACGGAGCAAACCGCGGATCTCGGTAGGGGGTCCCGAACTGAAAAGACGCCTAGGCGGATGGTAACAGGAGACAAGGGACACGATGTTTTACCCAGTGTTCGGGCCCTCTTGATGGAGGTAAAACCCACGTCCTGCGCTAGATTAATATTGATGATGTGTGTTACAAGAGTGGATCTACCACGAGATCAAAGAGGCTAAACCCTAGAAGCTAGCCTATGGTATGATTGTTGTTCGTCCCCACGGACTAAAACCCTCCGGTTTATATAGACACCGGATAGGGTTAGGGTTACACAGAGTCGGTTACAATGGTAGGAGATCTACATATCCGCATCGCCAAGCTTGCCTTCCACGCCAAGGAAAGTCCCATCCGACACGGGACGAAGTCTTCAATCTTCTATCTTCATAGTCTTGGAGTCCGCCGATGATGATAGTTCGCTATCCGACACCCCTAGTCCGAACTCCTCAAGAGCTCCCTGAACCAGGCTTCAATGACGATGAGTCCGCGCGCATGTTGTCTTCGCATTGCAAGGCGGTTCTCCTTCAGCCTTCATGTTCCCGCCGAATAGTGTCCGCTTTTTATAAATGTTGCGCCCTTGGCTTTTACGCCTAATAATGGCCTTCTTCCACGGTCGCATTTAATGCGAAAGGCTGATATTTTTACATTTTACCCCTAGCCGCATGTAACGAGCCGCCTACAAGAGAGGCGAGGATCTAGATCCAGCTCACACCATCCTCCATCCGCAAGTTCTCATCAAGCGCCTCGACAAAAATCCATTCCATCATGGATAGCCGACGCTGCTCCTCCTCTCGCCCCCAGCCCTAAGCCAGAGATTGGGGAGATGCTCAGCCCACACAGCGAGCTAGTGGTGCTTCAAACCGAGGGATATCTTCCCCAGCTTTCATGGTTCCGGTTCGAGCCGGACTGCCACCTACAAGGGTGGGAAGCAAAGGAGAGCGCCCCAACCCTTCCAAAGGGGAGCGGGTATGCTTTGTCCCCATCTAATAAGGGGACTCGGATTTCCCATACATCCGCTTTCTCCGGGCTCCTAGAGTTCTACGGACTCCAACTTCACCACCTCACGCCCGCCCATTTTGCACATCACGGGCTTCAGAGCTTTTTATGAGCTGTTCTGGGCATCGAGCCCCATTTTGCCCTGTGGAAGAGATTGTTTTGTCTCGCACTCGCTCTCATGAGGGGTCGATATACCAAGTGGGCGGAGCCGAATATGGCGATCGCCGGACCGGATATCTATCCGCACTCGAAGAAGGCGCCCAAGACCGGCCTTCGAATGGTTCTACATGGAGGACGCCTCGCCGGATCCAGTCCGGATCGCCTCCCGGAGTTCAACAATGCTCCCTTGAAGAAACGCCTGAGTTGGCGCCATGAGCCCTCAACGGAAGATGACAGAGCGCCCATTATCCGATGGGCCGGATTAGGTTATCGCCCATTCCGGATTGACCATGATTGGAGTCATGGCCACGCAGCATTATGCGAGGGGTGCAGCCACTCCAATATAGGGGCCACCCTGTGGGATTTCAACGGGAAGATGACGCCACCCGCCATGGCCGCAAAGGGTTAGGCTCGGCAGCCGATCCGCAAAGATCCTGTCCGCTTGTACAAGGGAGAGGAGGAGGACTTCTCCGCAAGAATCCGCTGAATGGATTTTCTATGCATAACCCTCGAGCTGGGTAAGCGGATGTTCATCTACCCGATCCATACCTTTTTTAAAGTCAAGTATCTTACTCGTGATTTCGACGCAGAGCTGCGCCGGACGTGGAGGGCATACGGCCTAGCTCCACAGCCCGAGGATCCGAACGATCCTTGATCCGCCTCCAAGAGGATCCGACATAAAGGTGGAGCTGATTGACGGGTGTTCCACCAACGTAGCATAGACAATGCCCTAGTCGCCATTACGGCCGACTACCCCGGTTTGTTTTCGCCTCCTGTGACTACGACCGAGGTCTTGACACCATCATTTGATCCGCGCCAATTCTGACCATCCCATGCCGATGGTGTATCGCAGGATGTGCCTTTAAGGCGGAAGTCGAATCACGCGGCCGACCAACAAGGATCAGTCCGCCCGGTAGGAGGAAGAGGAGGCGCGCGAACCGAGACGCCGCCAAGAACGGCACGGAGCACCGCTATTTTTAAGGGAAGGATCCCGTAAGGTATATTAATGCTCATAACTTTTCCAGAAGAGCACTCGCCGACAAAGGTCCGGAGAGGTTGCCAATCAGCCTCCGCCGCCATGCTCCAACGCATGGTCCGGAGGGGAGGTGAATACAAGGCGAACCGGACGCCTCCGACGGAGGATGCCGACAGCTGTCCGCCACCCGGTCCGAGGTGGAGAGCGCCATGAATCACAAAGGCCGCCGGACAGTTCTTCGTGACGCGTGTTTCTCCCCGAGGCGCAAATGCCTTTAAAGCGGAACGCGCACTCCAAGCCGCCAAGATGGGTTAACCAGAGCTACGGAGCAAGATGTGAAAGACATACGGTAAGTAATTTTAATAGTTATATATGCCAAGAGTCCCGAGACTTAAAATAGTTGAAATAACTGATTTAAGGATCAATTATTATGCAGGTCTTATGGAGAAGAATACCCATCTGTCCCAGAGCTCCAAGAGTGCAAGGCCCAACTTGAAGTCAAGACTGCCGCCACAGGGGAGCCACAGAGACCTCACTGGTAAGACGACTTTTAAAAGATAATTATTTAGCAAAGTGTGGCGTGAATCGACAATAATATTGCAGAGGGCGCCGGACTAGATCCGACAAGCAACAGCTATCAAGCCAGCTAAAGGTCAAGTAGAGGGTGCTTATGAAGGTGCAGCAGAGAGAAACAAGCTCCAAGATGCCCACACCCAGAAGGAGAAGAGCTGAAAGGTGTTCGCCCAGCTGTCTGCCCGTGAAGGAGAATCAGCGCTTGCCGCGCATTTATAGTAAGTGCTTGAACGAATTCCTTTGAAAAGAAGAATTCGGCGAGGAAGACGATTGATGTAAATATGTCTTTAGGTGTGCTCACAGTCGCCTCATGGAGGAAATGCCTGAGTCAACGGGTGACCAACTTCCCGAGCTAGTGCAATTGCTCGAACGTGTTCGGCAGCGGCGAGTGGCGCTGCTCATGCTTTATGGCCATCCGCCTCCCTACCCGAGGGCCTTGGTGAGCTTGCCGAGAAGCTTCAGGAGCACGGCGACGCCTCCGCTTGTGGAAGATATCGGCCTCGCCGTCAGGCGCCAGGAGGCCTCGGGCCATGGTGAAGACATCGCATTCAAGTCCGACCCAAACCACATGGCCGAGGTCGGACTCATGGGCCCGATGGGAAGGAGATCCTCGTGAGTTGATGTACGCCAAGTAGAACTGGTCATGAATATTCCCAACAGATCAGAATTAGACAGCCTCGTTAGATGGGATTGAAGAGGAGTACAATCACCGGTTTGACGATGTAATTTGAAATGACATGTAAAATGCCTTCTAGCCGGATTGTAGATCGCTTGTCTTTGCGGACTGCTTCGCTTCAACCTCGACCCAACAGTCCGGAGTGTGTCCGAATACCCTTACGGTTATAAAAGAACCGGGCATGCATGGAGACAAGGCGTCGGGTCATAATTGCTTTATCGCATAAGTGCCCAACTAGTTATGTTATATTACATGGTTAGTAAGAAACATCTTCCAGGAGAATAGTTCCGCTAAGGGTTCCTTTCTCGGGAGGCATGCCCTAAAGTGCAATGCCGGATCGCGAAAATAGCGTAAAAGCATCCGGGGCAGATAAATAAGTAAGTAATAAATCATCTTTCAAGTCACCGATCAATATTCTCTTAAGAACGCTTAGCTTTCGCTTCACCCACCGAGGTACACATCCGCTGACCCGGCAAGAATAATCGCAGAGGTGCTCCTTTACCTCCTAGCCGAACAATCGGGAACGAGGGGTAAGCACAGAGCCAGCAACCCAGCTTGGCCAAAACTTAAGTCATATCGATGCATATAATGGTGAATAAAAGGTACATGCGAAGTATGACATATGTATTGGGCATGAAGCTCAGATGAATAAGCTTCGCTAAAGAAGCCCCTGTATAATGAGTGCCAGGGCACATCAAGTGTAAAAGTAACAAAGCGCAAATCAGCCCATAAAAGGTAAAAAAAGTGGGAAGAAGGAGGAGGAGGAGAGACAGAAAAACAAGGAGTGGACGGGAGTGAGACGAACCCGAGTCCGGCGTTAGGGCGAGAATCTTCGGAGACGGGCTGCGCTCCATGGGTTCGCTCGAGTCGGTTGTCCGATGCGCATGAGACGGTACGCCCGCCGTCGACTTGGTCGATGATGAAGGGACCTTCCCACTTGGGCTTGAGTTTGTCCTTTTTCTTGTCCGCAGCGAGAACAAGTTCGCCAACATTGTAAGTTTTGGCCCGCATTTCTCGCTTTGATATCTTCGAGCTCGCTGCCGATAAAATGCGGAACGAGCCTTTGCCACGCCCCGCCCTCCTCTAAGGCGCCCAGACTGTCCCGCCGATCTAGCTCGGCTTTCTTTCTTCGTATATGCGCATTACCGAGGTGAGTCATGAATTATATCGCAGGCAGGACTGCCTCGCGCCAGATACCATGAAAAATGGTGTGAATCCGTAGTTCGGTTTGGCGGGTCCGCAGCCCCCGTGAGTACGGAGTCGAGCCTCTACCCAAAGGCGTGTTAGATTCCTTGAGGGACCGCACTAGTCTGGGTTTGATGCCGCCATGATTAGACCATTTGCTCGCCAACTTGACCGTTAGTTTGGGGGTGATAGATCAAGCGTAATCGAGCTTAATGCCCATGTTTTTGCACCAGAGTTTAACCTCGCCGGCCGTGAAGTTCGTGCCGCTGTCGCGATGATGCTGTGGGGACACCAAACGGTGTACTACCCCGGATATGAAGTCTATCACCGTCCGGATTCTGCCGCTTTAACCGCTTGGCCTCAATCCATTTGGTGAATTTGTCCACCATGACCAATAAGTATTTGTGCTTGTGGGTTCCCTTTAAGGGGTCCGACCATGTCAAGCCCCTGCACCGCAAACGCCGTAATGGGTATAGTTTTGAGGGCGGTGGGTGGCATATGGCTCGATTAGCAAAGAGCTGGCAACCGACGATCGTTGACTAAATCTCGAGCATCCGCCCGGCTGTCGGCCAATAAAATCCTGTACGGAAGGCCTTGCCTACAAGGGCCCGGCTGCAGGTGGTGCCCGCCGAGTCCGCGCGTGAATTTCAGCCAGAGATTTCGCCTTCCTCTTCGGAGATACACCTTTGAAGGACTCCGTTGTGCTTTTCTTATAAAGCTCTCCTCATGGACCTTGTAGGCTTTAGATCGCCGAACTATGCAGCGGGCCTCATTTTGGTCTTCGGAAGTTCCTGCCGCATTAAGTAGGCTAGGAATGGTTCTGTCCACGGGCAATGACTGCCATTATTTCGTGAGTCAAGGTGTTATTTCGCTATCGAGCCACCGATTGTGTCGTAATGGTCTGAGTTAGGTGATGCAGCCGCCCGGATTGTTATTTCCGACTCTCTTCCCATAATACGGATGGCTTAAAGAGCCGCTCCAGAAGATGTTAGAGGGACGGCGCCTCGCTTTCGCTACCGATGCGCATAACACGCCCGCTGCCTGGTTATTATCCCGGCTACATGATGGAATTCTAGTCCTTCAACCGAGCTGACATTTTTAGGACGGCGCTATGTAAGCTGCCATTTTTGGATCTTTGGCGCCAAGTTCCATTTACTTGGGATATTGCGAGGTTTGAATCCTCACACACCTCTAGGCGTTGAATGCCCATGGAGATTGCCATCCGGAGGCCATGTAGGAGGGCCTCAGATTCGCCGCGTTGTTGGAGTCCATGTACATTATTTGAAGTACGATTGATTGTGTCTCCTGCTGGGGACGCCAGACGACGCCAGCCCCAAGCCAGCCAACATTTTGGATCCGCCGAAATGCATGATCCAGTTGAGTACGCGCTGCATTTTTAGGGAGTTCGCTTCGTCCATTCGGCGATGAAGTCCGCCGTAACTCCGCGATTTTATAGCTCGCCGTGGTTTGTAGGTTATGTCAAATGGTAAGAGCTCGATAGCCCATTTTGCAATCCTGCCTGCTATGCCGCGATTGTTTATAATATCGCTGAGAGGTACTTCGAGGCCACCGTTATTGAACACTCTTGAAAGTAGTGACGCAGCTTCCGGATGCTATGAACACCGTGACACGCTATCTTTTGATAATGTGGGTACCGGATTTGCATGGAGTTAGAACAAAGGATACGTAGTACACTCGGTTTTTGAAGAGGGAATTTGTGCCCTTCGCTTTCGCTCAACGACGAGTACCGCGCTAACAACTTGATGTGTTGCTGCGATATATAATAACATAGGCTCGCCCAGGTTGGGCGCGCCGAACCGGATTTGTTGCCGTGATGGCCTTTATTTCTTCGAAGTCCGGCAGGCAGCATCCGCCCATTCAAATGTTCGTGCGCCGGAGGAGGCGGTAGAGGGCAGAGCCTTTTCTCCCAAACGGGAGATGAAGCGATTTAAGGCCGCCACGCATCCGTTAGTTTTTGTATCTGCTTGAGGTCTTTTGAATATCCAATTGTGACAGAGCTCGGATTTTGGCCGGTTTGCTTCAATTCCTCGACCGGATACGATGAAGCCCAAGAGCTTTCCGCTGGTACGCCAAGACGATTTTTCCGGATTGAGCTTAATGTCATATGCTCGAGGTTGTCGAATGTCACCTCAAGTCTTCTACTAGAGTTCCGACGTGTTTGGTCTTGACGACCACATCGCTCACGATGCCTCTACTGTTTTGCCTATCCGGTAGCCGACATGTTTGAATCATGCGCCGATATGTTGCGCCGGCGCTTTTGAGTCCGAAGGGCATTGTGTTGAAGCGTAATGGCCCATATGGAGTAATGAATGCCGCTATGCCTGGTCTTTCTCCGCCATCTTGATTTGATGGTATCCGAGTATGCGCCGAGGAAGCACAATGAATCGTGTTCGCGGTAGCATCGATGATTTGGTCGATGCGAGGGAGGGGAAAGGGTCCTTGGACAGGCCTTGTTAAGGTCTTTAAAATCGACGCAGAGGCGCCAGGATTTGTCCTTTTTGGTACCATTACTAGATTGGCTAGCCAGTCCGGATGCTTTATATCTCCGATGAATCCGCTTCTAAGAGTTTGGCTAGCTCTTCTCCCATTGCCTGTCTTTTGGGCTCGGAAAATCGCCAAGAGCTTGTTTGATCGGCTTGAACTTTTAGGATATTTAGGCTGTGCTCGCCAAATCATGGGATTCCCGGCATGTCCGAGGGATGCCAGCAAAATGTCCCAATTTTCCCGGCGAATTTCGAGAAAGCGCCTCGACATCGACTTAATTGTGCCCCAATGGAGGCCGCCCTTGTGGGGTCCGCTGATGGACCTGAAATTTGACTATCTCGCTCGCTGGTTTAAAAGAGGTGGATTTGGACCTCTTATCGAGTATCACATCGCCCCTATCCACCGTGGAGCGCAGCGTAGTTAGTTCCTCCGCCGCTAGGGCTTTGGACAATGCCTCTAGGGCCAGCAAGGGCTGTCTTATTTTCAGCGCGAGTGCCAGATCCGGATCATCGGCGAGAGTGATTATCCCATTGGGTCCGCATTTTGAGCTTCATGTACCCGTAGGGGTATAGCTTGAAGATTGTGAATGCCTCTCGCCTAACAAAGCGTGATATCCGCTGTCAATGGGGCCACTTGAAACGTGACCTCCTCGGACCTGTAATTGTCCGTGAGCCAACACTACATCTAGTGTGATTTTTCCCGCAGCGCATTTCTCGACTAGGGATTATCCTCTCAAGGTTGTGCTGCTTCGCCAATGCGGCTCCAAATAATTTCCATTTTTGAAGGGTTTCATAGATGAGGTTTAACTCGCTGCCGCCATCCATGAGTACCTTAGTAAGACGAAACCGCCTACTATCGGACCGAGGACCAATGCGGCCGGTGCTCTAGCTGTTCGAATTTAGGTTCGTCGCCGGCGTTGAAGGTGATAGCCGTGTCGCCCATGGATTTGTTGTTGCTACTTGGTAGACTTCGCGAGGCTGCGATTGTTCGCTTCGCATGTTATTTGATGCGAAAGTCTCAAGACTGTTAATACCGCATCGGTATCGCTGGGTTGGTTGCCTGGGCTAAAAAGCCTACGCCACTTTTGGCCACTGTCAGAGTATCCAACACGCCAAGGCTGTGTGTTGGAGTGGCGCCTCCGTGCCGTGGATTTTGCAGGTCCGTTGAGCCAACCCTCCAAGACGGTTCCGCACTTTAGGGGTTTTGGTTTTTGGTATTCAACCCGGTGCTTGATAATGATGCACCCTTTTGTTCCGGACTAGGGATGTATTCGGGCCGGATTATCCCAAAATTTACTTTCGGTTTTCCAGCGCTTCCATCGCACAAGATTTTTGTACTATGGTCGCCAAGTCAAGAAAGCGTAATTTCGCGACGACTTATGGCGCTTAGGATTCCCTTGTCCGCAATTATTGCAGAAAATTGGGATTGCGCCCTCCTCTCGGCAGTCCTTTATCCTGTTCTAACCAGAGGAATCGCCCAAGAATGATGTACTCGCTTCAGCGGCTCTTGCCGAATTCGAGAGAGATCGCTAATGTTTGGGTGGGCGGTGGAACTAGATCCGAACCCCGTCCAATTCAGGACTCAAGGGCCGAGAAGTTTCCAACTTGGAAGTTTGGATTTTGAGTGTTATCCAATGAGTCCAACCCGCCACCGACTTTAAGTTCGTGGCTTGGTCGACGTCCGCCCCTCTCAAGGGAATCCGCATGGAGGGATCGAACCGGACGCAACTAGTCTTTAAGATACAAGAAGAATCGCCGCATTGCTGCTCTATCACAGCAACATGATGGGTAGCCCGGGAGAATTGATCTCTCTCGATCGGTTTTAGGCCCGATCCGTCAGTAGTCTGTGGCGACTCCTGTGGCAGCGATGCGATCCAAGAGCTCGCTTATGGAGGAGAGCTCGATCGATCTAACTGCTCGCAAGTTCAACTAACTCGAGATTGGTTTCGGCGACTCGAGAGGTCATCGCTCGCGCGGTGGCCGGACCGGGCGGTCATAAGAAACCACCTAGTCAAGAGTTCGCCAGCGCCAAGGCCTTTTGGCGATAGTATCGCCTCTAAAGACGAGATGAGGCATCCTACCGACGGCGACGCATACGCAGGAACTCTCAATGAAAGCACCAATGTCGGTGTCAAACCGCGGATCTCGGTAGGGGGTCCCGAATCTGCAAGCCTAGGCGGATGGTAACAGGAGACAAGGGACACGATGTTTTACCCAGGTTCGGCCCTCTTGATGGAGGTAAAACCTCACGCCCCGCTAGATTAATATTGATGATGTGTGTTACAAGAGTGGATCTACCACGAGATCAAAGAGGCTAAACCCTAGAAGCTAGCCTATGGTATGATTGTTGTTCGCCCCACGGACTAAAACCCTCCGGTTTATATAGACACCGGATAGGGTTAGGGTTACACAGAGTCGGTTACAATGGTAGGAGATCTACATATCCAGACGCCAAGCTTGCCTTCCACGCCAAGGAAAGTCCCATCCGACACGGACGAAGTCTTCAATCTTCTATCTTCATAGTCTTGGAGTCCGCCGATGATGATAGTTCGCTATCCGACACCCCTAGTCCGAACTCCTCAGGTGTCTCGCCATTTATAGGTCTTCCTTCCATCTATATAGGGCGAATGAGATTTTTAAGACCGCTTTTGACTATAGACAAGATTAATAGTACATGACATGCACAATGTGAAAATTATATGATTGAAAGAACCTTTCATGCATTTAATTTAGCGTGTGCTTTGTGTGTTGCATGTCATATATCATTGTTCTAATATTTGGTCAAAGTTAGCATCGAAAAACGATTAGGCCCTATATAGATGGAAGGAGGGAGTAGCTTTGAATAGCATTTGTATAGTAAAATGGGGCAAGACTCTCTTTGTGTGGTGTGAATAGTTTTATTTTTTCGCTTTTTGGTTGAGGGAAGTGCGAATTGATTTGGGACGATAAGTACAATATTACTACACGTTAGGCTTGTCCCTAAAATTCAACCCGCCTTGTTATATCCTGAAAATTCAGATATCGTGCTCCCAAAACTGGCGCTTTCACAACCCGCTACTTTGCTATCCCGAAATTACAACGCTACGAAAACTCCCTCCAGCTGCCAAATCCCGACACGCCGAATCCCCTTCTAACCCTCGAGCCGAAGGGCCGCTTAGTTCAAATCGGTGGGGGTACTTTTGTAACACACCCTACATTTTGGACAAGCTGCCCTAAGTCATGCTTCACCCTCCCATCGCCTTTTCGCCATTTGAAATCCCATGCCGCCATAACCTCTCCGCCCAGCCGCTAAACCTCACCTCCTCCGTCCGCCACGCCACCGCTGCCCAGCAGAGCTCTTCCCCGACGACGCCGTCCATCGCAACAGCTCGACGCCCTCATCCACCTCCCCGATGAGGATCCTCGTCCATCTCGCCGTCTCCGCCGTTCATCCGCCTCGCCCTCCACCTCCAAGGAGCTGCTCCGATGATCGCTTCGCCTATCGCGGCTGCTCCATCCCCACAGCGCCACCTTAACCTGCTCCACCGCACCGCAACATCTCACCGACTTTCTGACGGCCGAGGCCTACTCGCGCCACCAAAGAGGTTGTACACTCA
>JAHIAM010001019.1:0-35658 GCA_021605205.1 Aegilops longissima | reverse complement strand
CCTCCTTGCGCCCTTCTTGAAGTTCTTCTGCCTTGCCCTTCTTGAACTTAGTGGTCTTATCGACCATCAACACTTGATGTTCTTTTCTGATTTCAACCTCACGACTTCAAAGATAGAGAATACTTCAGAATAGTCTTTACCATCCCCGATATTGTAGTTCATCACAAAGCTCTTGTAGCTTGGTGGGAGCGATCAAGGATTCTCAATGACCGCCCATCGTGGAGGTTAATATTCACGGGTCATAGTTGCAACCTGCATATCTTGAGTATGTGCTCACCGAGTAACTATTTTCCTCCATCTTACAACTATAGAACTTGTCGGAGATGTCATATCTCTCGACCCGGCGTGAGCTTGGAAAACTAGTTTCAGCTCCTCAACATCTCATATGCTCCTGATGCTCAAACGCTTTTGGAGCCCCTTCTAAGTCAAAGGCATGCCGACCGAACGAGGGAGTAATCATCAAAGAGACGCCAAGCATTCATAATGTCTTGGTTCTTCGACGGAGCCCACCAGCGGTCCTTCTAGGACATATTGTTTCCGCAGCTATGAGGATGATCTCGTTACGGACCCACCAGATAGTTGCTGCCATCTTTCAGCTTGGTTTTCTAGGAACGCCTAAGTTCAAGTTGACATGAGCGTGGCCATTTGATCTACAAGACATATTATGCAAAAGTTTTAGACTAAGTTCATGATAATTAAGTTCATATAATCAAATTATTTAAATGAACTCCCACCGATTAGACATCCCTCTAGTCATCTAAGTGTTACACGATCCGAAGTCGACTAGGCCGTGGTCCGATCATCACGGAGACGGACTAGTCATCGCCGGTGAACATTCTCATGTTGATCGGATCTTCCATAACTCGTGTTCGACTTTTCGGTCTCCGTGTTCCGAGGCCATGTCTACATGCTAGGCTCGCCAAGTTAACCCTAAGTGTTTTGTATGTGTAAACTGTCTTACACCCGCTGTATGTGAACGGAGGATTGATCACACCCATCATCTGTGGTGCTTCAAACGATTTAACTTTAGCAACGGGCACGTTAGGGAGAACACCTTGATATTTTGTAAGGATCATCTTATTTACTACCGTCGTTCTAAGTAAACAAGATGCATATAACATAATAAACATCACATGCAATTATATAGTAGTGACATGATATGGCCAATATCATAAAGCTCCATTGATCTTCATCTTCGGGCTCCATGATCATCTTGTCACCGCATGACACCATGATCTCCATCATCATGATCTCCATCATCGTGTCTTCATGAAGTTGTCACCCAACTACTACTTACTTCTATGGCTAACGCGCTTAGCAATAAAGTAAAGTAATTTACTATGCTCTTCAATGACACACAGTGTCATACAAAATAAAGACAACTCCTATGGTTCCCGCCGTTGTCATACTCATCGACATGCAAGTCGTGATTCCTATTACAAGAACATGATCTCATACATCACAATATGTCATTCATCATTCATCACAACTTGGCCATATCACATCACATGACAATTGCTGCAAAAACAAGTTAGACGATTCTAATTGTTGTTGCATCTTTTACGTGGCTGCAATTGGGTTCTAGCAAGAACGCTTTCACCTACTTAATAACCACAACGTGATCTTGTCAACTTCTATTTACCCTTCATAAGGACCCTTTTCATCGAACCCGCCCAACTAAAGTGGAGAGAAGACACCCGCCAGCCACCTTATGCAACTAGTGCATGTTAGTCGGTGGAACCGGTCTCACGAAGCGCACGGTAAGGTTGGTCCGCCGCCATCCCACAATACCGCTGGAAGCAAGATAAGACTAGTAGCGCAAGCAAGTTGACAAGTTCTACGCCCACAACAAAATTGTGTTCTACTCGCAATAGAGAACTACGATAGACCAGCTCATGATGCCACCGTTGGAGAACGCTAGAAAATTAAAATTTTTCCCACGGTTTCACCAAGATCCATCTATGAGTTCATCTAAGCAACGACAAGGGTGAGTTTATCTACATACCACTTGTAGATCGCGTCAAGCCGAGGGGATGGTGATGCATATTGTGATCACCTTGCAAAGCCTCATGTCAATTAATGTCATTTGTTCACCAAAATGCCCCAAAACCCTCTCACTGTAATCAAATTTGAACAACTTTGTACTACTAACTTTCTCCTTGACCCCAACTTTGGTGAGCATGTTAACATGACCAAATGAGGCCACCACACCGTGAGAAGTGGTTTGCTCAACTAGATCTACACAAGTCCATTTCTCGCTAATTTCTAGGGTTTACCAAAGTTGCATTGGAAACTTTGACCAAATAAGCTCCAAATTGGTGGAAGGCCCTAATTATATGTGTCATTTCACCCTGTGGAGTCTCATGGCAGTTGGAAATCATCCACGCCCAAACCATTATCAAACACCTTCCGCCACTTTTCAAAAATCACCATTTTGACCACTAACACTATTCTCCTTGAGCTCAACTTTTACCACAGCCCCTCCTAGTCCCCTTTGCACTCCAGAGCAATGGCAAATCCATAGCTCAATTATTGGAGGGTAAACCCCACTTTCTCTCTCTCTCGACAGCCCATTTCTCTCTCCTCAACCTCTCTCCTCTCCATCGGGCCGTCCAGGCATCCAAGGCCCTCTCCCTTTGTTTACTTTGCGCTACTGCACATGAGGGCACGACCTGCCCTTAAACAATGCCATGGCAGCTAAGGCACGCTGAGCTGCAGCACAAGGCGCCCCCAGACTTTAGCCGCCAACCACCTCCGGCCACCTAGGCTCTCCTCTCACCACCCACGCGCTGACGCCCACTGCACGCCACGGCCTGGTCCCTCCTCCTTCTCCTCCTTCCCCAACAGACACACACCACCCAGCGCACTCAAGAAGCACGCCACACGCGCTGTGCCCCGCCCCCCCTCTCTCTTTCACTCCTCACCCCCGACCAAGCCCACGAGCACCCCGACACCTCGCCATGAGCCCTCGTGGCTTGCAGCGATGGCAACAGCCTCGCTGGCGATGAGCTCACTTGCACCTCGCCTGCTTCCCTTAAAGGCCACCCCAAGCCCTATTTGGCTTCCATGGCTCTCTCCTCCTCACATCCCGACCGTCACCCTCCCCCGACCTCCATAGCCCTCCATGGCGGAGAGCCGCCACGGCATCCACCTAAATTTAGTCGAGCCCCTTTCTCTCTCCTCTCTCCACCAGAAGTTCTCTTGAGAAGGCGAAAGTGACGGTCTTTCCTCGTCCGAGGGCGCATCAGTGCTGCCTCCATCTCGCCTGACGCCACCGCCGCCAATTGCCGTTGCCGTCCGATCATCCCCTGCAGCTGTGGATACATGAATGGATGCGTCGCGCCGAGCTCATCCATAGCTGTGGCGCTGCCGAGGTGCTCCGAGGCTAAGTCGCCGCCGGGCTCTCTCGCTTCCTCGCCGCAAGCGCTGGGAGGAAGACGGCGACGAAGGCCCTGCTGTGGGCCTCGCTTGCCGCTGGCCCAACCACCGCCACGCTAAGTGGAGGCGGGTTCGCCTTCAAGGCCTCAAGGTGAAGGCGCACTAAGGGCCCTTCGACGCCACTGTCATATGCGCCATGGAGCTGGGCCGCCCACGGTCATCTCTGTCACTCGCGCGCAGGATAAGGTTAAAGCCTTATTTTTTCCGGTCAACTTAAAAAATCCATAAGTAATTCAACAGAGCTCCAAATTTGATGATTCAAATTTCTAGTAGTTTCTAAAATCATGCCCTACCACGTGGTGCTATTGTCACATTTTTACAAAAGCATTTCCTTCACAAATATTTATCAAAACCTATTCTTCCTATTTCGTGATGAACTTTAGAAAATCATAGAGAGCTCAAATTTGATCCAAATGCCATGATTCAAATTTCCAGATGCTTCTAAGCTCATAACTTAGTTTATGAACATTTTTCTTAATACTTTGTGCCACACAATATAATGAGCCATTTCTTCATATTTGTCAACTTTGTAAATCCATAGGAAATTCATTTGAACTCCAAATCCAATGAAACCAACTCCTAGATGCTTCTAAAATCATGGTTTGTTAAATGTTTTGCTCATTTTTCAAAAATATATTTCTGTACACTTCTTGCAAATCCATAAACCCCTTGATTCCATCATATCAAAATGTTTAGAAATATCCATTGATCCAATTCCAATGAAACCACCTTGGTCATTCCTCATATGACCAGAGGTATCCTAGAAAAGTCCAACTCACATTTTTTGAGCACTTCTATTTTTGCCTGGTCGGTTGCTTATTATGGTTGTTTTCATAGTTGACGAAGTAGATAAATGCTAGGAGTTGGACCGTAGATATTTGAAGACCTCAAGACTTTGTTAAAACAGTACAGCCCTCGGACCATGTCTATGAAACCCTTTTTATGCATGTCATATAGCACCATATTGTTGTTGTAACGGAATCATGATGAGGTGGTAACCACTTTGATGGTTTGCCACCGCATTTCCTCGTTGATACTTGCATTGTGCATGACCCTACCTTCTTATGAGGGTTATGCTTGGGGGTAGATAGGATGCTAAAATAGTGCTACGCAAAAGGGACGGTATATGCATGGTGAAGGAGACAAAGTATTTTCAAAGGACTTTTTGAAAACCTGGCCGGTGCCACCGATGCCCGAGGGAGATGATGAGATGGGTAACCACTTGATGACGGTGGTGTACCGAGGCAAGTGTGTGTGGTTTTCAAAACGGATTAGATTTAAGATTTGTCGATCGTCCCAACCTTATGTGCGACCACTCTACCCTTGTATGGGAAAGGGCATTATTGATTACCTAGGCCGATACTAGCTTGGAGCCCGACATTAGTGACGGGAGTGTTGGTGCTCTCTCAGACGGGTCGTGATGTAGGGCGCCATGAATGTTTTTATTGTGGCATACATCATTGTGTCCCTCTCGATGTTACGATCTCGAGTGAGTCTCAGATGATGTACATCTTGAGGATACGGAACAACGAGTGGACTCTTGTTAGTGTCGCCTAGGGAAAGATAGTGATCGGGTGCTTACCCCGTACTTGAGGTATCGCGGGTGATACTAAGTTCCCGAATCTTGTGGGTAAAGTGCAACCTCCGCAGAGTGTAAACTATTCAATAGCGTGTCCACTATCAAGGACACATGTGCCGCTTAAACTACGCCCGTAGCTTCACAAGCCAGTGTGTGTTTGATATTGGGAGAACTACTTGGTCAAGTCAAGGATCTGCCATGATTGAGTTGGGTTGATGCCCACTTATTTATGTTGATATCTCAGAATCATCCTCATGGTTACTTGAATTCTCCGATGCATGTCTTACAAGTTGTTGAACATGTCATTGCACTCAAAACTAGCTTTGTGCAAAAAATTTACCTATGTCAAGCATTGTTGTATCTTGAACCAAATCATGGGTTGCTTAAGTAGTACATTCAAAGTACTCATTGGCTTGCCACGGGTTATTTTATTGGCAGTGCATGAAAGAACATGATATAATGAAGAGTACCTTGGTGACTAATGCTAGCTAGGACGCCTCCCATAGAATGCCTGTAGGGTTAAGGCGATGGCATGGGTCCAAGTTGTTATTGAAGATTTCACATGATGATACACTCAAGACTTGACCATAATGGTCCTACTTGTGTAAAATGGTATGTATGTATGTAAGACTTTGTTATTTAGCTCGTGGTGTTCAAGGAGCATTGATCTCCGGGATCATCAGACACGCAGCATTCGGTGATCTCGACTTATGAGTCGGGTCCCCAGAGCTGGTATCGAGCCATCCCGACCGTAGGGAAGCCTTAGTTAGCATCTTTAGTTAGGGTAAAACTATTTCCAAAACTACTACTAGTTTTCAAAACTATCTATACTTCTTTCCTCTCGCCAAAACTAAGGTATACTTTCCTTGTTGATCTCTTCCTTCAAAACCTTTGGTCGCTAGAACCCTTATGCCCCTCGACCATCGGATTCCTTGTAATCCTCGTGGATAATCAAGAAGGAAGATGCCTTGCCGCATTCACCCACATCTCTCGAACACAAGATTGGCAACATCACAACAAGACGATACCAATGTATACATCTCGAGGAATGAGGACCTCAAGACCCAAGAGATGGTGACACCCCGACATCGCTTCTGTGATGATGCAACCTTAGCCTATGCAGATCGTGGAAGAGGATATGCACGATCATGATATACATCGCTAATAGAGCAATCATGTCCTCATCACTGTTGTATCGGGCAACCACCGATGGATGAGAACTCACCATTTGGCCGCCCACTATAGTGAGTAGGAAAACGGTTCTCCTCATCCCGCTCTTGTTGTCGATGTTGTCATCAACGAATTCAACATGATGGACCTCTATTATGCCTTGATGATGTCATTGCATAAAGGATTACCTACCTGGTACCATCAAGGGTTAGAAGACAAAATGGGGATCGCGTGGATTAAGAAGACAATAGAAGACCAAGTCAATGCCGCCATTTAGGAGCCACCTTCACCCCATCACTTCAACAAAGAAGTTGATGAAGATTCTTCGTGCACAACCCGGATCGTCATCAAACAACTACAAGAGAGGTAGAGACACCTGAGGAAACTCAGAAGATTGCATGAGGCACGAGGCACACTCATCGAGTCCGAGAACCAACCGTAAAAAATTTACCTATGTCAAGCATTGTTGTATCTTGAACCAAATCACGGGTTGCTTAAGTAGTACATTCAAAGTACTCATTGGCTTGCCACTGGTTATTTTATGGCTGGCATGAAAGAACATGATATAATGAAGAGTACCTTGGTGACGAACAGCGAAGCTAGGACGCTCTAATGTAATGCCCGTAGGGTTAAGGCGTATGGCATGGGTCCAAGTTGTTATTGAAGATTTCCGCCATGATGATACACTCAAGACATGACCATAATGGTCCTACTTGTGTAAAACGGTATGTATGGATGTAAGACTCTTGTTATTCAGCTTCGTGTGTTCAGTGAGCATTGATCTCCGGGATCAGACATGTGCATTCGTGATCTCGACTTATGAGTCGGGTCCTATAATAATATTTTTGGTATTTTTATGATAAAGATGCAAAGTAAAATAAATGGCAATAAAAATAACTAAGTGTTGGAAGATTAATATGATGGAGAATAGACCAAATATAGGTCTCACTAGTGGCTTCTCTCAAGAGCATAAGTATTACTTGGGTGAATAAATCGCGAGCAATTGTTAGAATTGAGCATAGTTATGAGAATATCTAGGTATGATCATGTATAGGCATCACGTCCACATAAGTAGACCAAACGATTTCGCACCTACTACTATTACTCCACATCGACCGCTATCCATGCATCTAGAGTATTAAGTTCATAAGAAGAGTAATGCTTTAAGTAAGATGAAATGATGTAGAGGGATAAACTAATGCAATATGATATAAACCCCATCTTGTTATCTCGATGGCAACAATACAATACGTGTCGCTTCCTTTCTCACACCGATCGAGCACCGCAAGATTGAACCCAAAGCTAAGCACTTCTCCCATTGCAAGAAAGATCAATCTAGTAGGCCAAACCAAACTGATAATTCAAAGAGACTTGCAAAGATAATCAATCATACATAAAAGAATTGAGAGAAGATTCAAATATTGTTCATAGATAATCTTGATCATAAACCCACAATTCATGCCTCGACAAACACACCGCAAAACAAGAGTTACATCAAATAGATCTCCAAGAGAATCGAGGAGAACTTTGTATTGAGATCCAAAGAGAGAGAATAAGCCATCTAGCTAATAACTATGGACCCAAGGTCCGGTAAACTACTCACACATCATCGGAGAGGCTATGGTGTTGATGTAGCCCTCCGTGATCAATGCCCTTCGGCAGGACGCCTGAAAGGCCCCAAGATGGGATCTCATGGGTACAGTAGGTTGCGCATGGAACTAGGTTTTCGTGGATGCCTCGATGGTTTGGGGCACGAGGTATATATAGGAGGAAGAAGTACGCTTGGAGCAACGGGCCCCACGAGGGTGGAGGGCGCGTTCGAGAGGGGGTGGTGCGTTCCCCTGCCTCGTGTTTCCTCGCTGATTGCTTTACATAGACTCCAAGTCCTCCGATCACGTTGTTCCAAAATCACGCTCCCCAAGGTTTCATTCCGCTTGACTCTTGATTCTTTTACCGCTAAATACCCAAATAGGCAAAAAACAGCAATTTGGGCTGGGCCTCCTAATAGGTTAGTCCCAATAATATAAAAGTGTATAATAAAGCCAATTAAACATCCAAAACAGAATATAATATAGCATGGAACAATAAAAATTATAGATACGCTGGAGACGATCAATGAACAATGTGAAGCCTAGGGGACTTGGCCATAAGCTAATAACATCAAGGCATTTTCGAAACATCGATCAGCACATAATCCTTCGAGATTTTCTGTTGAAAACATAGTAATAATGTCTTAGTTAGCAATGTAGTTTGCTTTTGGAAGAATGTATGCAAAAGATGCACGGATGTTGTAATAGTAAAATCTTACCATGCCATCTCCATGGATGTTACCGTAGTTCAACAGTGCACTAGTGGCACATATTGACCATAACGCGTATGAGTTTCATAATTGATATCTTAATTTCAACATCAATAATAGATGAGATAAGATGATCTTTCTCCTCATAAGTTAATTTGAGCCATCAGTAGTAGGTTCCATTACTATCTTTCGTGACATTTCTTGAAGATTGGAAATAAGTCACAATGGAAATAAGCTATCAACTATTTTGAAATAAAAAATATACATTACTTAATAAATATGTTCGAGAAACTCACATAGAGGTAGAAGTGGATGATCAACATCGAATCCAAATGTCGATATTATCTTCGCTGGTCATCTTCGTGGATCACCAAGATCAAGGTGACATGCATACCCTCCCGAAAACCATATACTGCTGGGGAATGTAGCATGCAATTTCAAAAAAAATCCCACGCCACCCAAGATCTATCTAGAGATGCATAGCAACGAGAGGGGAGAGTATGTCCACACCCTCGAGATCGAATCGAAGCGCTTGACAACGCAGTTGATGTAGTCGAACTTCTTCTCGTCCGACCGATCAAGCACCAACGACGACACCTTCGAAGTTCTCGCACATGTTCACTCGATGACGCCCCACTAACTCTTGATCCATCAAAGTGTCGAGGAGAGTTCCGCCAAGACGACGCGCAGGTGACGGTGATAGTGAAGTGATCCGCAGGTCGCTTCTAACCACTACGTGAATATGACCGGAGGTAAACTATGGAGGGGGGGCGCACATGCTAACAAATGTTTGTTGTGTGTTCTAGCGGTGCCCCCTCATATATATAGGTTGGAGGAGGAGAGGCACAGGGGGTCCCCAAGCAGGAGGAATCCTACTTGGGCACCTCCCATCTGCCCCCTTTCCTATTCCTATTCGAATAGGAAGAGAAGAGGGGAAGGGGAATCCTATTCCTTTTTCCTTCCTTCCTTCCTTCTCCAATTTGGCCAACCCATATGGGGGCACCATCCCTGTGGCTGGTGTGTTTCCTCTTGGCCCATAAGGCCCATATAGTTTGTCGAGGGTAGCCTGAACCCCTTCGTGACCCGACACGCACTGCATCCCTGCACTCCGATGTCCGAATACTATTGTCCTATATATGAATCTTTACTCTCACCATTTCGAGATTCCTCTTCATGTCCGTGATCTCATCCAGACTCAAACAACATTCGTCACCAAATCACATAACTCATATAATACAAATCATCATCGAACGTTAAGCGTGCAGACTTACGTTCGAGAACTATGTAGACATGACCGAGACACTCTCCACTAATAACCAATAGCGGAACCTGATGCTCATATTCCCACATACTCTAAGATCTTTATCGATCGAACTGCTATGACAACATACGCTATTCCCTTTGTCATCGGTATGTTACTTGCCCGAGATTCGATCGTTTGTATCTTCATACCTAGTTCGGCCTCATATCGCAAGTCTCTTTACTCGCTCCGTAATGTATCATCCGTAACTAACTCATTAGTTACATTGCTTGCAAGGCTTATTATGATGTGCATTACCGAGAGGGCCAGAGATACCTCTCCGATACCGGAGTGACAAATCCTAATCTTGATCTATGCCAACCCAACAAATACCTTCTTGATATACCAGAGAGCATCTTTATAATCACCCAGTTATGTCGTGACGCTTGATAGCACACAAGGTATTCCTCCGCATCCGGAGTTGCATAATCTCATAGTCAAAGGAATATGTATAAGTCATGAAGAAAGCAGCAATAAAACTTAACGATCATTATGCTAAGCTAATGGATGGGTCTTGTCCATCACATCATTCTCCTAATGATGTGATATCTCATCAAATGACAACACATGTCTATGGTTAGGAACTTAACCATCTTTGATTAACGAGCTAGTCTAGTAGAGGCTTACTATGGACACCGTGGTTTTGTCTATGTATCCACACATGTATCAAGTTTCCAAGCATACAATTCTAGCATAAATAATAAACATTTACCATGATATAAGGAAATATAAAACAACAACTTTATTATTGCCTCTAGGGCATATTTCCTTCGCCTCCCACTTGCACTAGAGTCAATAATCTAGTTCACATCGCCATGTGATTTAACACTAATAGTTCACATCTTTATGTGATTAACACTCATAGTTCACATCGCCATGTGATCAACACCCAAAGGGTTTACTAGAGTCAATAATCTAGTTCACATTGCTATGTGATTAACACCCAAAGAATACTAAGATGTGATCATGTTTTGCAGAGAAGTTCACCAACGGTCCGCCACATTCGATCCGTATGTATTTTGCAAATTTCTATGTCTACAATGCTCGCAGAGCTACTCTAGCTAATTGCTCCCACTTCAATATGTATTCAAATTGAGACTCGAGTCATCCGTAATAGTGTCAAAGCTTGCATCAACGTAACTCTTTTTACTAACTCTTTATCACCTCCATAACCAGAAATATCTCCTTAGTCTTCTAAGGATAATTTTGACCGCTGCAAAGGATCTACTCCTACCCCTTTACCAAACTCATGGAAAGGTACACAATAGGTCCGGTACAGATGGCATACTTTATAGAACCTATGGTCGAGGCATAGGGAATGACTTTCATTCTCTCTATCTTCTCGTCGTGGTCGGGTTTTGAGTCTTACTCAACTTCATACCTTACAACTCAGCAATAACTCCTTCTTTGACCGATCCATTTTGAGCTCCTTCAAAATCTTATCAAGGTATGTACTCATCAAAATCTTATCAAGCCGCCTTGATCTATCTCCATAGATCTTGATGCCCAATATGTGCAGCACCGAGGTCTTTCTTAGAAAAACCTTTCAAACACTCCTTTATGCTTTCCGTAAAATTCTACATCATTTCCAATCAACAATATGTCATTCACATATACTTATCGTAAAGGCCAGATTCCACTCACTTTCTTGTAAACAAAGCTTCACCACAAGTTCAGATAAAACCATACGCTTGATCACCTTATCAAAGCGTATATTCCAACTCCGAGATGCTTGCACCACCATAGATGGATCGCTGAGTTTGCACACTTTGTTAGCACCTTTAGGATCGATAAACCTTCTCGTTGCATCATATACAACTCTTCTTTAAGAAATACATTAAGGAATGCAGTTGACATCCATTTGCCGATTTCATAAAATGTCTAACATGATTCGGACAGACTTAAGCATCGCCACGAGTGAGAAAATCTCATCATAGTCAACACCTTAAACTTGTCAAAACCTTTTCGACAAGTCTAGATTGTAGATAGTAACACTACTATCGGCCCATCTTCCTCAAGACCCATTTATTCTCTATGGCTTGTCGATCATTGGGAAAGTCAACCAAAGTCCATACTTTGTTCTCATACATGAACTTATCTCGCATTACATGGCCTCAAGCCATTTTATGAATCTCAAGATCATCGCTCTCATAGTTCGAGGTTCATCATGGTCTAGTAACATGACTTCCAACAAATTACCGCACTCACTCGCGCGGAACATGCTCGTCGACCCACGAGGTTAGGTAGTAACTTGATCTAAGTTTCATGATCATTATCATTAGCTTCCTCTCTTGTTGGTGTAGGCATCACGGAACTTTTCCGTGATGAGCTACTTTCCAATTCGAGAGAAGGTATAATTACCTCATCAAGTTCTACTTTCTCCCACTCACTTCTTTCAAGAGAAACCCCTTCTAGAAAGGATCCATTCTTAGCAACAAAGATCTTGCCTTCGGATCTATGATAGAAGGTGTACCCACAGCTTTTTGGGTATCCTATGAAGACGCATTCTCCGATCCGGTTTGAGCTTATCAGTCAAGCTTTTTCACATAAGCATCACAACCCCAAATTTTAAGAAACGACAGCTTAGGTTTCTTGCCAAACCATAGTTTACGGTTGCCTCAACGGATTTAGATGGTGCCCTATTTAACGGAATGCAGTTGTCTCTAATGTATAACCCCAAAACGATAGTGGTAAATAGGTAAGAGACATCATAGATCGCATTCATATCTAATAAAGTATGGTTACGACGTCAGACACACCATTACGTGGTGTTCCTGTGGCATGAGTTGTGAAACTATTCCACATTGTTTTAAATGAAGGCCAAACTCAGAATCAAATATTCGCCTCTGCTCTCAGATCAGAAACTTTATTTTCTTGTTACGATGATTCTCCACTTCACTCAAATTCTTTGAACTTTTCAAATGTTTCAGATTTGTGTTTCATTAAGTAGATATACCCATATCGCTTAAATGATCTCGTGAAGGTTAGAAAATAACGATATACGCCATGTAGCCTCAATAAATATCGGACCGCATATCGGTATGTATTATTTCCAATAAGTCTGGCTCGCCCATTGTTCCGAGAATGGAGTCTTAGTCATCTTGCCCATGAGGCATGGTTTGCGCATCAAATGATTCATAATCAAATGATTCCAAAAGCCCATCCGTATGGAATTTCGCCACGCGCTTTACCAATATGACGTAAATGGCAATGCCACAAATATGTTGCACTATCATGATCAACTTTGCATCTTTTGGCATCAATATTATGAATATGTGTATCATTACGATCGAGATTCAATAAACCATTCACATTGGGTGTATGATCATAGAAGGTTTTATTCGTAAATAGAGCAACAATTATTCTCGACTTAAATGAATAATCAGATTGCAATAAACATGATCAAATCATATTTATGCCCAACGCAAAACACTAAATTACATTTATTTAGGTTCAACACTAATCCCGGGTAGAGGAGTGTGCGATGGTGATCTTATCAACCTTGGAATTACTTCCAACACACATCATCACCTTGCCCTTAACTAGTCTCTGCTCATTTTGCAACTCTCGCTGAGTTACTAATCCTAGCAACTCAACCGATATCAAATACCAGGGGTTACTATGAACACTAGTAAAGTACACATCAATAACATGTATATCAAATACCTTTGTTCACTTGGCCATCCTTCTTATCCGCCAAGTATGTAGGGCAGTCCCACTCCAAAGGACCATTTCTTTGTAGAAGCACCTGGCTTCAGGCTTGGGTCTAGCTTTGGCTTTTCATGGGAGTGGCAACTTGCTGCCATTCTTCTTAAGTTCCTTCTCTTTCCTTGCCCTTTTTCTTGAAACTAGTGGTCTTGTTAATCATCAACACTTGATGCTCTTTCTTGATTTCTACCTGCTGATTTCAAAGATCGCCAAGAGCTCGGAATCATTTCGCCATCCCTTGCAAATTATAGTTCATCACAATGTTCTAGTAGCTTCGTGATAGTGACTAGAGAATTCGTCAATCACTATCTTATCTCGAAGATTAACTCCCACTTGATTCGATTATAGTAGTACCATACATTCCGAGTACATGCTCACCGCTAAGCTTATTCTCCTCTATCTTGTAGGCAAAGTATTTGTCGAGGTCTCATGCCCTTGACACGGGCATGAGTCTGAAATACCAATTTAAACTCTTGGAACATCTCATATGCTCGATGCTGTCAAAACATTTTGAAGTCCCGGTTCTAAGTCGTAAAGCATGTTGCACTAAACTATCAAGTAGTCATCATACCGAGCTTGCAAAACATTCATAACGTCCGTGATCTGCTCCTCGAATAGGTCTGCCACCTAGTGGTGCATCAAGGACATAATTCTTCCCGGCAAGAACGAGGATAATCCTCGATCACGGACCCAGTCCGCATTGCTACTATCATCTTTCAACTTAGTTTTCTAGGAACATATCAAAAATAAAATAGGAGAGCTACACGCGAGCTATTGATCTACAACATAGATATGCACATACTATAAGGACTAAGTTCATGATAAATTAAGTTCAATTAATCAAATTACTTAAAAACTCCCACTTAGATAGACATCCCTCAAGTCATCTAAGTGATACGTGATCCAAATCAACTAAACCATGTCCGATCATCACGTGAGATGGAGTATTCATCAATGGTGAACATCTCTATGTTGATCATATCTACTATATGATTCATGTTTGACCTTTCGGTTCCGGTTCCGAGGCCATGTTTGTACATGCCAGCCTCGCAAGTTTAACTCGAGTATTCCACATGTGCAAAACTGTTTTGCACCCTTGTATGTGAACGAGAGTCTATCACACCATCATCATGGTGTCTCAAATGAAGAACTCAGAGTAACGGTGGATACCAGGAGAACACTTCTACCTTGAAATTTAGTTAAGGGATCATCTTATAATGCTACCATTGTACTAAGCAAAATAAGATGCATAAAAGATAAACATCACATGCAATCAAAATATGTGATGGTATATGCCCATCACATCTTGTGCCTTTGATCTCCATCTCCAAAGCACCATCATGATCTCCATCGCCATCGGCTTGACACCTTGATCTCCATCGTAGCATCGTTGTCATCTCGCCAATTATTGCTTCTACAACTATCGCTAACGATAGTGATAAAGTAAAGCAATTTACGCTTGCATTTCGACAATAAAGCGACAACCATAAGGCTCCCGCCAGCTGTCGATAACTTTTACAAAACATGATCATCTCATACAACAACGATATCATCATGTCTTGACCATATAACATCAACATGCCCTGCAAAAACAAGTTAGACGCCCCTACTTTGTTGTTGCAAGTTTTATGGCTGCTGCAAGGCTTCTAGTAAAACCATTCTTACTTCACGCATCAAACCACAATGGTGATTTGTCAAGTTTGTTGTTTTAACCTTCAACAAGGACCGTCATAATAAATTCGATTCAACTAAAGTTGGAGAAATGACACCGCCAGCCACCTTTATGCAAAACTAGTTGTGTCTGGAACCGGTCTCATGAACGTGGTCATGTAAGGTTGTCCGTGCCACTTCATCCAAAAGAGTGCCGAATCAAAATAATACATTGGTAAGCAAGATGATGATCACCGCCACAACTCTTTTTGTTCTACTGCGCATATCATCTACGATAGACCTGGCTCGATGCCACTATTATGAACGTAGCATGCAATTTGAAAAATGCTCACACAAGATCTATCTAGGAGATGCATAGCAACGAGAGGGGAGAGTGTGTCCACGCACTCATAGACCGAATCGGCGCTTGACAACGCGGTTGATGTAGTCAAACTTATTCTCGCTCCAACCGATCAAGCACCAAACGATGACACCCGAAGTTCTCATGATGTCAGTGGAACGAGACCTATGGGATCACAAGAATCCCTACCACGGTTGCCGGGCCAGGGTTGCGAGGAGAGCAGGGCAGTAGACACAAGGATCGCTTACCTGTGTTCGGGCCATGAGGATGTGAAACCCTAGTCCTGCTTGGTGGGTGTATTTGAGAGTTCTGAGCCTCGAACTAGCTGTGGTCGCTGCATGGTCGAAGAGTGAATCCTTCTCCAAGATGCCATGGGCCTCCTTTATAGTGGAAAGGGCCAAAGGGCACATGAGGTGGAAAGGCGTGAAGGCCCCGAGCTTATCACTCAGACATAGGACAAGACGATAATGCGTAGCTTAGGTGTCCCTTGCTTTATCGGGACGGGAGAGGCCCATCCCGCTCGTCGCTGCCCTCCTCGCTTCACACGCCCGCCAGATGCGGGCGGCCATGTGGGCGTGCGTAGCCGGTGGCACGATGGTGGAGCCTTCACGAAGATCTCGCATGCCGCCACGCAGCACTTGTTGAGTTGGTCCTAGGAGCTGCATGTTGCCACGCAGTGCCCGCCCAGCTGGTTGGGCCGGCAAATGCACGAGAACGGCGGTGGAAGCTTGGTTGATCGGACCTGGCAAAGGCCCCTGGCCGGGCGCCCTGGTGAGGGCCTTCGGTGGCCCGGAAGGGTCTTGCTGTGGTCTGGTAGGGCGGTTGTGGCCCGGCAAGGGTCTTGCCATGGCGCGATCATCGCCCCTTGCAAGAGCCTTGCCGAGGGTCCGTGGCCTTCCTGCAAGGATCTTGCCGAGGATCATCGCTTCTAACTCATCCGATCTTGAATATGTCTTCACAGATCTCGCATGCCACCATGCTTTTCCTTGCGCCTGCCCCACGTGATGATGGTGTTGGGGACCGGCTCAAGGTGGTCGCCTTCCGCTGGTGGGCGAGCTGCCCTGCAAGAGTCTTGCCGGGGATCCCGCTTTGCCCTTCGCTTCTTGTGGTCTTGGCTCATGCTGTTCTCGCTTGTCTTGGGCTTCGTTTTACCTTGGCTTACCTCTCTCGCTTTGGTGCGATCACGGCGCAGTTCACTGCCTGCAGAGGTGGGTACAAGTGCGCCTATTTTTGTACACCAACAGAGCCCCTGCCCAGGGCTACATAAGCGCGACACGTTGTTGGGCCAGCCCAAAACGGTGCGCGGCAGGCGGGCGGTTTTACCGTGGTAAGATTTTCACGGCCGCTTCCTACCACCCACGCGGTGGCGAGCGTGAGGGGTGTGCGTGACGGGCGCATGCGGTGGGTGGTTTTCACACGACACATCACATTGCAAGAAGGGCCGCTACTTCCGCGGCTTCCCATAAAAAGGGATAACCCGGGTGCACTGCCTTTTACCTTTGCGCAACCCAATCTCTAAACCTCCATCCGCTTCCTCTTCTTCTTCAGCTTGCCTCGCTTGCTGTCATTGGCCAAGGCTCACTTCTTTGTCCTGCCTCCCAGCCATGGTGCCAAATCCACCATGGGCAAGGGAGGGCTAAGGATGCCGGAGAGAGTGAGTGCAGTGGGACACCGGTCCCGCCTTCCCTCGATGGTTGACATGTTCAATCTTCGGACTACTTCAGGCCCCGTGGGAGTGAAGACGGGGGAATTCGGGGTATCCTACCAAGTCACAAATGCATATTGTGATCACCTTGCAAAGCCTCATGTCAATTAATGTCATTTGGTTCACCAAAATGCCCCAAAACCCTCTCTGACCAGAATCAAATTTGAACAACTTTGTACTACCAACTTTCTCTCCTTGACCCCAACTTTGGTGAGCATGTTAACATGACCAAATGAGGCCACCACACCAAGTGGTGCATCAAGGAGAAGTGGTTTGCTCAACTAGATCTACACAAGTCCATTTCTGCTAATTTCTAGGGTTTACCAAAGTTGCATTGGAAACTTTGACCAAATAAGCTCCAAATTGGTGGAAGGCCCTAATTATATGTGTCATTTCACCCTGTGGAGTCTCATGGCAGTTGGAAATCATCTGCTGGCCCAAACCATTATCAAACACCTTCTGCCACTTTTCAAAAATCACCATTTTGACCACTAACACTATTCTCCTTGAGCTCAACTTTTACCACAGCCCTCCTAGTCCCTTGCACCTCCAGAGCAATGGCAAATCCATAGCTCAATTATTGGAGGGTAAAACCCACTTTCTCTCTCTGGACAGCCCATTTCCTCTCTCCTCAACCTCTCTCCTCTCCCTCTGGCTGTCCGGGGCATCCAAGGCCCTCTCCCTTTGTTTACTTCTCCCTTAGCTACCCGGACATGAGTGGGCACGACCCTGCCCCTTAAACAATGCCATGGCAGCCAAGGGCACGCTCTGGAGCGTGCTACAGTGCGCTCCCGCACTTTAGCCGCCCCTGCCAACCACCTCCGGCCACCTAGGCTCTCCCTCTCACGCCAGCCAATGCGCCTCGACGTCCACGGCACGCCACGGCCTGGTCCCCCTCCTCCTTCTCCCTCCTCTTGCCCCAGCTCGCACGCTCGCCGGCCACCCGAGCGCACCAGTAAGCACGCTCACACGCGCTGTGCCCCTGGCCCCCCTGCTCTCTCTCTTTTCACTCTCCTCACCTGGACCAAGCCCACGAAAGCACCTCCGACACCTCGCTGCGAGCCCTCGTGGCTTGCAGCGATGGCAACAGCTCTGGCGCATGAGCTCACGGTGCACCTCGCCCGCTTCCCTTAAAGGCCACCCCAAGCCCTATTTGGCTTCCGATGGCTCTCTCTCCTCCTCCGCGCCATCCCGACCGGTTCACCTCTCTCCCGCACCTCCATAGCCCTCCATGGCGGAGAGCCGCCAGCATCCACCTAAATTTAGTCGAGCCCGAGCCTTCTCCTCTCCTCTCTCCACCAGCAGTTCCCGAGCAAGGCGGTCAGACGGTCTTTCCCTCGTCCGAGGCGCACCAGTAGTGCCGTCTCCAATCTCGCCCGACGCCACCGCTCGCCAGCGTCCAAGCCGTCGTCGCCTCGATCATCCCCGGCAGCCGTGGCATACATGAATGGATGCGGCGTTCGGCGCCGAGCTCATCCATAGCCAGGGCGTCGTCGGAGGTGCTCCGTAGCGCCGGAAGTCGCCGTCGGGGCTCTCTGCTCCCTCGGCCAGCAAGCTGGGGAGGAAGACGAAGGCGAAGGCCCTGTGTGGGCCCCGCTCGTCGCTGGCCCAACCACCGGCCACGCTGGCAAGTGGAGGCGGTTCGCCTTCTCGCGTCCCCAGCGGTGAAGGCGTACTCAGCGTGGGCCCTTCGACGTCACCTCTGTCGCCCCATGCGGCCATGGAGCTGGGCCGGCCCACGGTCTATCTGTCGCCTGGTGCGCAGGATAAGGTTAAAGCCTTATTTCCTTTTTCTTTTTCCGGTCAACTTAAAAAATCCATAAGTAATTCAACAGAGCTCCAAATTTGATGATTCAAATTTCTAGTAGTTTCTAAAATCATGCCCTACCACGTGGTGCTATTGTCACATTTTTACAAAAGCATTTCCTTCACAAATATTTATCAAAACCTATTCTTCCTATTTCTGTGATGAACTTTAGAAAATCATAGAGAGCTCAAATTTGATCCAAATGCCATGATTCAAATTTCCAGATGCTTCTAAGCTCATAACTTAGTTTATGAACATTTTTCTTAATACTTTCGTGCCACACAATATAATGAGCCATTTCTTCATATTTGTCAACTTTGCAAATCCATAGGAAATTCATTTGAACTCCAAATCCAATGAAACCAACTCCTAGATGCTTCTAAAATCATGGTTTGTTAAATGGGTGCCTTTGCTCATTTTTCAAAAATATATTTCTGTACACTTCTTGCAAATCCATAAACCCCTTGATTCCATCATATCAAAATGTTTAGAAATATCCATTGATCCAATTCCAATGAAACCACCTTGGTCATTCCTCATATGACCAGAGGTATCCTAGAAAAGTCCAACTCACATTTTTTTGAGCACTTCTATTTTTGCCTGGTCGTGTTGCTTATTATGGTTGTTTTCGGCGATAGTTGACGAAGTAGACGAAATGCTAGGAGTTGGACCAGAGATATTTGAAGACCTCGAAGACTTTGTTAAAACAGGCAAGCAGCCCTGTGACCATGTCTATGAAACCCTTTTTATGCATGTCATATAGCACCATATTGTTGTTGCAACGGAATCATGATGAGGTGGTAACCACTTTGATGGTTTGCCACCGCATTTCCTCGTTGATACTTGCATTGTGCATGACCCTACCTTCTTATGAGGGTTATGCCGTGGGGGTAGATAGGATGCTAAAATAGTGCTACGCAAAAGGGACGGGTATATGCATGGTGAAGGAGACAAAGTATTTTCAAAGGACTTTTGAAAACCCGTCGGGTGCCACCGATGCCCGAGATGATGAGATGGGTAACCACTTGATGACTAAGTGGTGTACCGAGGCAAGTGTGTGGTTTTCAAAACGGATTAGATTTAAGATTTGTCGACTGTCCCAACCTTACATGTGCGACCACTCTACCCTTGTATGGGAAAGGGCATTATTGATTACCTAGGCCGATACTAGCTTGGAGCCCGCATTACTAGTGACGGGGGAGTGTTGGTGCTCTCTCTCAGGACGGGGTCGTGACAGGTAGGGCGGCCATGAATGTTTTTACAGGGCACCGGATACATCGTTGTGTCCCCTCTCGGATGTTACGATCTCGAGTGAGTCTCGTATGATGTACATCTTGAGGATACGGAACAACGAGTGGACTCCTTGTTAGTGTCGTCTAGGGAAAGATAGTGATCGGGTGCTTACCCCGGGTACTTGAGGTATCGCGGGTCGTGGATGACACGGAAGTTCCCCGAATCTTGTGGGTAAAGTGTGCAACCTCTGCAGTGTAAAACTATTGAATAGCCGTGTCCACGGTCAAGGACAGTTAGGCGGTCTTTGCTTAAACTACGTCGAGCTTCACAAGCCGGTGTGTGTGTTTGGATATTGGGAGAACTACTTGGGTCAAGTCAAGGGACTTGCCATGATTGAGTTGGGTTGATGCCCACTCTATTTATGTTGATATCTGTAACCTATCCTCATGGTTACTTGAATTCTCCTGATGCATGTCTTACAAGTTGTTGAACATGTCATTGCACTCAAAACTAGCTTTGTGCAAAAAATTTACCTATGTCAAGCATTGTTGTATCTTGAACCAAATCATGGGTTGCTTGCGAGTACATTCAAAGTACTCATTGGCTTGCCACTGGTTATTTTATTGGCCAGGCATGAAAGAACATGATATAATGAAGAGTACCTTGGTGATTTAACAAAGCGAGCTAGGACGCTTCCAGCTTAGAATGCCCGTAGGGTTAAGGCGGATGGCATGGGTCCAAGTTGTTATTGAAGATTTCATATGATGATACACTCAAGACTTGACCATAATGGTCCTACTTGTGTAAAATGGTATGTATGTATGTAAGACTCTTGTTATTTAGCTTCATGTGTTCAAGTGAGCATTGATCTACGGGATCACTCAGACACGTGCATTCGGTGATCTCGACTTATGAGTCGGGGTCCCCATAGAGTCTGGTATCGAGCCATCCCGATGGGAAGCCTTAGTTAGCATCTTCGTTAGTTAGGGTAAAACTATTTCCAAAACTACTACTAGTTTTCAAAACTATCTATACTTCTCTTCCCTTCTCAGTTTTTCGAAAACTAAGGTATACTTTCCTTGTTGATCTCTTCCCCTTCAAAACCTTTGGTCGCTAGAACCCTTATGCCCCTGACCACTGGATTCCTTGTAATCCTCGTGGATAATCAAGAAGGAAGATGCCTTGCCAGACATTCACCCACATCTCCTGAACACAAGATTGGCAACATCACAACAAGACGATACCAACAGAAGATACATCCTCGAGGAATGAGGACCTGAAGACCCAAGAGATGGTGACACCCTCGACACTGCCCCAGGATGATGCAACCTTAGCCTATGCAGATCAGGGAAGAGGATATGCACGATCATGATATACATCGCTAATAGAGCAATCATGTCCTCACCGTTGTTGTATCGGCAACCACCGATGGATGAGAACCTCACCATTTGGCCCGCCTCACTATAGTGAGTAGGAAAACGGTTCTCCTCATCCCCCGCTCTTGTTGTCGATGTTGTCATCAACGTAACTAACATGATGGACCTCTATTATGCCTTGATGATGTCATTGCATAAAGGATTACCTACAGGTACCATCGGCGGGTTAGAAGACAAAATGGGGATCGTCGTGATTAAGAAGACAATAGAAGACCAAGTCAATGCCGATTCTGAGGAGCCACCTTCACCCCATCACTTCAACAAAGTAGAAGTTGATGAAGATTCTTCGAGCACAACCCGGATCGTTTCATCAAACAACTACAAGAGAGGTAGAGACACCGAGGAAACTCGAGAAGATTGCATGAGGCACGAGGCACGACTCATCGAGTCCGAGAACCAAATCCGTGCAAAAAATTTACCTATGTCAAGCATTGTTGTATCTTGAACCAAATCACGGGTTGCTTGCGAGTACATTCAAAGTACTCATTGGCTTGCCACTGGTTATTTTATTGGCCAGGCATGAAAGAACATGATATAATGAAGAGTACCTTGGTGACGAACAGGCGAGCTAGGGCGCTTCCGGTCGATGAATGCCCTGTAGGGTTAAGGCGGATGGCATGGGTCCAAGTTGTTATTGAAGATTTCACTGCGATGATACACTCAAGACATGACCATAATGGTCCTACTTGTGTAAAACGGTATGTATGGATGTAAGACTCTTGTTATTCAGCTTCAGTGTGTTCAAGTGAGCATTGATCTCGGGATCATTTGTACATGTGCATTCGGTGATCTCGACTTATGAGTCGGGGTCCCCATAATAATATTTTTGGTATTTTTATGATAAAGATGCAAAGTAAAATAAATGGCAATAAAATAACTAAGTGTTGGAAGATTAATATGATGGAGAATAGACCCGGGGCCATAGGTCTCACTAGTGGCTTCTCTCAAGAGCATAAGTATTACGGTGGGTGAATAAATTACTTGTCGAGCAATTGTTAGAATTGAGCATAGTTATGAGAATATCTAGGTATGATCATGTATAGGCATCACGTCCGCGACAAGTAGACCAAACGATTCTGCACCTACTACTATTACTCCACACATCGACCGCTATCCAAAGATGCATCTAGAGTATTAAGTTCATAAGAACAGAGTAATGCTTTAAGTAAGATGAAATGATGTAGAGGGATAAACTAATGCAATATGATATAAACCCCATCTTGTTATCCTCGATGGCAACAATACAATACGTGTCGTTTCCTTTACATCACGGGATCGAGCACCGCAAGATTGAACCCAAAGCTAAGCACTTCTCCCATTGCAAGAAAGATCAATCTAGTAGGCCAAACCAAACTGATAATTCAAAGAGACTTGCAAAGATAATCAATCATACATAAAAGAATTGAGAGAAGATTCAAATATTGTTCATAGATAATCTTGATCATAAACCCACAATTCATCGGTCTCGACAAACACACCGCAAAACAAGAGTTACATCAAATAGATCTCCAAGAGAATCGAGGAGAACTTTGTATTGAGATCCAAAGAGAGAGAATAAGCCATCTAGCTAATAACTATGGACCCGAAGGTCCGAAGTAAACTACTCACACATCATCGGAGAGGCTATGGTGTTGATGTAGAAGCCCTCCGTGATCAATGCCCCCTTCGGCAGGACGTCGGGAAAGGCCCCAAGATGGGATCTCATGGAGTACGGAAGGTTGCGCGGCGGAACTAGGTTTTCGTGGATGCCTCACGATGGTTTGGGGGTGCGAGGTATATATAGGAGGAAGAAGTACGTCGGTTGGAGCAACGTGGGCCCCACGAGGGTGGAGGGCGCGTCACGAGAGGGGGTAGCGTGCCCCTGCCTCGTGCTCTCCTCGTTGATTGCTTTACATAGACTCCAAGTCCTCTGGATCACGTTTGTTCCAAAATCACGTTCCCCGAAGGTTTCATTCCGTTTGGACTCCGCTTGATATTCTTTTACCGCTAAATACCGAAATAGGCAAAAAAACAGCAATTTGGGCTGGGCCTCCGGTTAATAGGTTAGTCCCAAAAATAATATAAAAGTGTATAATAAAGCCAATTAAACATCCAAAACAGAATATAATATAGCATGGAACAATAAAAATTATAGATACGTTGGAGACGATCAATGAACAACAAGAAGCCTAGGCGGACTTGGCCATAAGCTAATAACATCAAGGCGACCTTTCGGAAACATCGATCAGGCACATAATCCTTCGAGATTTTCTGTTGAAAACATAGTAATAATGTCTTAGTTAGCAATGTAGTTTTGCTTTGGAAGAATGTATGCAAAAGATGCACGGATGTTGTAATAGTAAAATCTTACCATGCCATCTCCATGGATGTTACCGTAGTTCAACAGGTGCACTAGTGGCACATATTGACCATAACGTGCATGAGTTTCATAATTGATATCTTAATTCTCAACATCAATAATAGATGAGATAAGATGATCTTTCTCCTCATAAGTTAATTCTGAGCCATCAGTGTAGTAGGTTCTGTCTACTATCTTTCGTACATTTCTTGAAGATTGGAAATAAGCTGTCAATGGAAATAAGCTATCAACTATTTTGAAATAAAAAATATACATTACTTAATAAATATGTTCGAGAAACTCACATAGAGGTAGAAGTGGAGGCGTATCAACATCGACCCAAATGTCGATATTATCTTCGCGCTGTCATCTTCGGGATCACCAAGATCGAAGGTGACATGCATACCCTCCCGAAAACCATACTTGTTGGGGAATGTAGCATGCAATTTCAAAAAAAATCCTCGCTCACCCAAGATCTATCTAGGAGATGCATAGCAGCGAGAGGGGAGAGTATGTCCACATACCCTCGAGATCGAAATCGAAGCGCTTTGACAACGCAGCTTGATGTAGTCGAACTTCTTCTCGCTCCGACCGATCAAGCACCGAACGCACGACACCTTCGAAGTTCGCACATGTTCACTCGATGACGCCCCACGAACTCTTGATCCATCAAAGTGTCGAGGAGAGTTCCGCCAAAGACGACGGCGAGGTGACGGTGATAGTGAAGTGATCCGCGCAGGGCTTCGCCTAACCACTACGTGAATATGACCGGAGGTGTAAACTATGGAGGGGGGCGCCGCACACGGCTAACAAATGTTTGTTGTGTGTTCTAGCGGTGCCCCCCTCATATATATAGGTTGGAGGGGAGGAGAGGCAGCCAAGGGGGCTCCCCAAGTAGGAGGAATCCTACTTGGGCACCTCCCAATTCGGCCTCCCCCCTTTCCTATTCCTATTCGGAATAGGAAGAGAAGAGGGGGAAGGGGGAATCCTATTCCCTTTTTCCTTTCCTCCTTCCCTTTTCCTTCTCCAATTTGGCCAACCCATATGGGGGGGGGGGCACCATCCCCTTTGTGGCTGGTGTGTTTCCCTCTTGGCCCATAAGGCCCATATAGTTTGTCGAGGTAGCCGAAACCCTTACGGTGACCCGATCGTGCCGTATCCCCAGAACACTTCCGATGTCCGAATACTATTGTCCTATATATGAATCTTTACCTCTCGACCATTTCGAGATTCCTCTTCATGTCCGTGATCTCATCCAGGACTCGAAACAACATTCGGTCACCAAATCACATAACTCATATAATACAAATCATCATCGAACGTTAAGCGTGCAGACCCTACGGGTTCGAGAACTATGTAGACATGACCGAGACACCTCTCCACTCAATAACCAATAGCGGAACCTGGATGCTCATATTCCCACATACTCTACGAAGATCTTTATCGATCGAACCGTTATGACAACATACGTTATTCCCTTTGTCATCGGTATGTTACTTGCCCGAGATTCGATCGTCGGTATCTTCATACCTAGTTCAGTCTCGTTACCGGCAAGTCTCTTTACTCGTTCCGTAATGTATCATCCCGTAACTAACTCATTAGTTACATTGCTTGCAAGGCTTATTATGATGTGCATTACCGAGAGGGCCAGAGATACCTCTCCGATACTCGGAGTGACAAATCCTAATCTTGATCTATGCCAACCCAACAAATACCTTCGGATATACCTGTAGAGCATCTTTATAATCACCCGCTTATGTCGTGACGCTTGATAGCACACAAGGTATTCCTCCGGTATCCGGAGTTGCATAATCTCATAGTCAAAGGAATATGTATAAGTCATGAAGAAAGCAATAGCAATAAAACTTAACGATCATTATGCTAAGCTAATGGATGGGTCTTGTCCATCACATCATTCTCCTAATGATGTGATATCATTCATCAAATGACAACACATGTCTATGGTTAGGAAACTTAACCATCTTTGATTAACGAGCTAGTCTAGTAGAGGCTTACTATGGACACTGTGTTTTGTCTATGTATCCACACATGTATCAAGTTTCCGGTTAATACAATTCTAGCATAAATAATAAACATTTACCATGATATAAGGAAATATAAAACAACAACTTTATTATTGCCTCTAGGGCATATTTCCTTCAGTCTCCCACTTGCACTAGAGTCAATAATCTAGTTCACATCGCCATGTGATTTAACACTAATAGTTCACATCTTTATGTGATTAACACCCATAGTTCACATCGCCATGTGATCAACACCCAAAGGGTTTACTAGAGTCAATAATCTAGTTCACATTGCTATGTGATTAACACCCAAAGAATACTAAGATGTGATCATGTTTTGCTTGTGAGAAGTTCAGTCAACGGGTCTGCCACATTCAGATCCGTATGTATTTTGCAAATTTCTATGTCTACAATGCTCTGCACAGAGCTACTCTAGCTAATTGCTCCCACTTTCAATATGTATTCAAATTGAGACTCAGAGTCATCCAGAATAGTGTCAAAGCTTGCATCAACGTAACTCTTTACGACGAACTCTTTATCACCTCCATAACCGAGAAATATCTCCTTAGTCTTCTAAGGATAATTTTGACCGCTGTCCAGTGATCTACTCCTGGTACCCCTTTACCAAACTCATGGAAAGGTACACAATAGGTCTGGTATACAGCATGGCATACTTTATAGAACCTATGGCTGAGGCATAGGGAATGACTTTCATTCTCTCTCTATCTTCTGTCGTGGTCGGGTTTTGAGTCTTACTCAACTTCATACCTTACAACTCAGGCAATAACTCCTTCTTTGACTGATCCATTTTGAGCTCCTTCAAAATCTTATCAAGGTATGTACTCATCAAAAATCTTATCAAGCGTCTTGATCTATCTCCATAGATCTTGATGCCCAATATGTAAGCAGCTTCACCGAGGTCTTTCTTAGAAAAACTCCTTTCAAACACTCCTTTATGCTTTCCAGAAAATTCTACATCATTTCCAATCAACAATATGTCATTCACATATACTTATCAGAAAGGCCGCAGTACTCCCACTCACTTTCTTGTAAATACAGGCTTCACCACAAGTCTGTATAAAACCATACGCTTGGATCACCTTATCAAAGCGTATATTCCAACTCCGAGATGCTTGCACCAGTCCATAGATGGATCGCTGGAGTTTGCACACTTTGTTAGCACCTTTAGGATCGACAAAACCTTCTGGTTGCATCATATACAACTCTTCTTTAAGAAATACATTAAGGAATGCAGTTTTGACATCCATTTGCCAGATTTCATAAAATGTGTCTAACATGATTCGGACAGACTTAAGCATCGCTACGAGTGAGAAAATCTCATCATAGTCAACACCTTAAACTTGTCAAAAACCTTTTTCGACAAGTCTAGATTTGTAGATAGTAACACTACTATCAGCGTCCATCTTCCTCTTGAAGACCCATTTATTCTCTATGGCTTGCTGATCATTGGGAAAGTCAACCAAAGTCCATACTTTGTTCTCATACATGAATCCTATCTCAGATTACATGGCCTCAAGCCATTTTGCGGAATCTGGGCGCATCATCGCTTCCTCATAGTTCGTAGGTTCATCATGGTCTAGTAACATGACTTCCAGAACAAATTACCGTACCACTCTGGTGCGGAACATGCTCTGGTTGACCTACGAGGTTAGGTAGTAACTTGATCTGAAGTTTCATGATCATTATCATTAGCTTCCTCTCTTGTTGGTGTAGGCATCACGGGAACGGTTTTCCGTGATGAGCTACTTTCCAATTCGAGAGAAGGTATAATTACCTCATCAAGTTCTACTTTCCTCCCACTCACTTCTTTCAAGAGAAACTCCTTCTCTAGAAAGGATCCATTCTTAGCAACAAAGATCTTGCCTTCGGATCTATGATAGAAGGTGTACCCAACAGTTTCTTTTGGGTATCCTATGAAGACGCACTTCTCCGATCTGGGTTTGAGCTTATCAGGCTGAAGCTTTTTCACATAAGCATCACAACCCCAAATTTTAAGAAACGACAGCTTAGGTTTCTTGCCAAACCATAGTTCATACGGTGCCGTCTCAACGGATTTAGATGGTGCCCTATTTAACGTGAATGCAGCTGTCTCTAATGTATAACCCCAAAACGATAGTGGTAAATAGGTAAGAGACATCATAGATCGCACCATATCTAATAAAGTATGGTTCTGACGTTCGGACACACCATTCTGTTGTGGTGTTCCGGTGGCATGAGTTGTGAAACTATTCCACATTGTTTTAAATGAAGGCCAAACTCGTAACTCAAATATTCGCCTCCGCGTTCAGATCGTAGAAACTTTATTTTCTTGTTACGATGATTCTCCACTTCACTCTGAAATTCTTTGAACTTTTCAAATGTTTCAGACTTGTGTTTCATTAAGTAGATATACCCATATCTGCTTAAATGATCTGTGAAGGTTAGAAAATAACGATACCCGCCGCGAGCCTCAACAGTCATCGGACCGCATACATCGGTATGTATTATTTCCAATAAGTCAGTGGCTCGCTCCATTGTTCCGGAGAATGGAGTCTTAGTCATCTTGCCCATGAGGCATGGTTTGCAAGCATCAAATGATTCATAATCAAATGATTCCAAAAGCCCATCCGTATGGAATTTCGTCATGCGCTTTACACCAATATGACGTAAATGGCAATGCCACAAATATGTTGCACTATCATGATCAACTTTGCATCTTTTGGCATCAATATTATGAATATGTGTATCATTACGATCGAGATTCAATAAACCATTCACATTGGGTGTATGATCATAGAAGGTTTTATTCGTGTAAATAGAGCAACAATTATTCTCTGACTTAAATGAATAACCGTATTGCAATAAACATGATCAAATCATATTTATGCCCAACGCAAACACTAAATTACATTTATTTAGGTTCAACACTAATCCCGAAGGTAGAGGGAGTGTGCGATGGTGATCTTATCAACCTTGGAATTACTTCAACACATCATCACCTTGCCCTTAACTAGTCTCTGTTCATTTTGCAACTCCTGTTTTGAGTTACTAATCCTAGCAACTGAACCGATATCAAATACCCAGGGGTTACTATGAACACTAGTAAAGTACACATCAATAACATGTATATCAAATATACCTTTGTTCACTTGGCCATCCTTCTTATCCGCCAAGTATGTAGGGCAGTCCCACTTCCAGTGACCATTTCCTTTGCAGTAGAAGCACTCAGTTTCAGGCTTGGGTCTAGCTTTGGGCTTCTTCATGGGAGTGGCAACTTGCTTGCCATTCTTCTCTAAGTTCCCTTTCTTTCCCTTGCCCTTTTTTCTTGAAACTAGTGGTCTTGTTAATCATCAACACTTGATGCTCTTTCTTGATTTCTACCTGCGTTGATTTCAGCATCGCGAAGAGCTCGGGAATCATTTTCGTCATCCCTTGCAAATTATAGTTCATCACAATGTTCTAGTAGCTTCGTGATAGTGACTAGAGAATTCTGTCAATCACTATCTTATCTGGAAGATTAACTCCCACTTGATTCAAGCGATTGTAGTACCATACATTCTGAGTACATGCTCACTGGCTAAGCTATTCTCCTCTATCTTGTAGGCAAAGTACTTGTCAGAGGTCTCATGCCTCTTGACACGGGCATGAGTCTGAAATACCAATTTAAACTCTTGGAACATCTCATATGCTCGATGGCGTTTCAAAACATTTTTGAAGTCCCGGTTCTAAGTCGTAAAGCATGTTGCACTAAACTATCAAGTAGTCATCATACCGAGCTTGCAAAACATTCATAACGTCTGCATCTGCTCCTGCAACAGGTTCGTCACCTAGTGGTGCATCAAGGACATAATTCTTCTGTGCAGCAACGAGGATAATCCTCAGATCACGGACCCAGTCCGCATCATTGCTACTATCATCTTTCAACTTAGTTTTCTCTAGGAACATATCAAAAAATAAAATAGGAGAGCTACACGCGAGCTATTGATCTACAACATAGATATGCACATACTATAAGGACTAAGTTCATGATAAATTAAGTTCAATTAATCAAATTACTTAAAAACTCCCACTTAGATAGACATCCCTCAAGTCATCTAAGTGATACGTGATCCAAATCAACTAAACCATGTCCGATCATCACGTGAGATGGAGTATTCATCAATGGTGAACATCTCTATGTTGATCATATCTACTATATGATTCATGTTTGACCTTTCGGTCTCCAGTGTTCCGAGGCCATGTTTGTACATGCCAGGCTCGTCAAGTTTAACCTGAGTATTCCACATGTGCAAAACTGTTTTGCACCCTTGTATGTGAACGTAGAGTCTATCACACCCGATCATCACGTGGTGTCTCGAAATGAAGAACTGTAGCAACGGTGGATACTCAGGGAGAACACTTCTACCTTGAAATTTAGTTAAGGGATCATCTTATAATGCTACCATTGTACTAAGCAAAATAAGATGCATAAAAGATAAACATCACATGCAATCAAAATATGTGACATGGTATGCCCATCACATCTTGTGCCTTTGATCTCCATCTCCAAAGCACCATCATGATCTCCATCGTCATCGGCTTGACACCTTGATCTCCATCGTAGCATCGTTGTCATCTCGCCAATTATTGCTTCTACAACTATCGCTAACGCATAGTGATAAAGTAAAGCAATTACATGGCGTTTGCATTTCACACAATAAAGCGACAACCATAAGGCTCCTGCCAGTTGCCGATAACTTTTACAAAACATGATCATCTCATACAACAACGATATCATCATGTCTTGACCATATAACATCACAACATGCCCCGCAAAAACAAGTTAGACGCCCTCTACTTTGTTGTTGCAAGTTTTACGTGGCTGCTACAGGCTTCTAGTAAAAACCATTCTTACCTCGCATCAAAACCACAATGGTGATTTGTCAAGTTTGTTGTTTTAACCTTCAACAAGGACCGGCCGCATCAAATTCGATTCAACTAAAGTTGGAGAAATGCACACCGCCAGCCACCTTTATGCAAAACTAGTTGCATGTGCATCGATGGAACCGGTCTCATGAGCGTGGTCATGTAAGGTTGGTCCAGCCACTTCATCCAACAGTAGTGCCGAATCAAAATAATACATTGGTGGTAAGCAGTATGATGATCACCGCCCACAACTCTTTTTGTTCTACTCGTGCATATCATCTACGCATAGACCTGGCTCGGATGCCACTATTGCGGAACGTAGCATGCAATTTGAAAAATGCTCACACAAGATCTATCTAGGAGATGCATAGCAACGAGAGGGGGAGAGTGTGTCCACGTACCCTCATAGACCGAAATCAGAAGCGTTTGACAACGCGGTTGATGTAGTCAAACTTATTCTCGTTCCAACCGATCAAGCACCAAACGTATGACACCTCCGAGTTCTGCGCATGTCAGTGTGGAACGAGACCTATGGGATCACAAGAATCCCTACTACGGTTGCCGGGGCGCAGGGTTGCGAGGAGAGCAGGGCTAGTAGACAGCACAAGGATCGTTTACCCAGGTTCGGGCCGCGAGGATCGTAAAACCCTAGTCCTGCTTTGGTGGGTGTATTTACGAGAGTTCTTGAGCTCTCGAACTAGCTGTGGTCAGGTGCATGGTTCGAAGAGCGAATCCTTCTCCAAGATGCCATGGGCCTCCTTTTATAGTGGAAAGGGCTGCCACAAGGGCACACGAGGTGGAAAAGCGTCTGATGCCGAGCTTATCACTCAGATTATAGGACAAGACGCATTTAATGCGTAGCTTAGGTGTCCCTTGCTTTATCGGGGGCGGGAGAGGCCCATCCCGTTCGTCGCTGCTCCTCCTCGCTTCGACACGCGCCCCGGCCAGAGATGCGTGCGGTGCCATGTGGGCAGGCAGGCAGCTGGGTGGCACGATGGTGGAGCCTTCACGAAGATCTGCATGCCGCCACGCAGGCACTTGTTGAGTTGGTCCTAGGAGCTGCATGTTGCCACGCAGGTGCCCGCCCAGCTGGTTGGGCTGGCAGCTGCACGAGAACGGCGGTGGAAGCTTGGTTGGATCGGACCTGGCAGTGGCCCTGCTGGCGTCCTTGGTGAGGGCCTTGCCGGGTGGCCCGGCAAGGGTCTTGCCGTGTGGCCCGGCAAGGGTCTTGCCGTGTGGCCCGGCAAGGGTCTTGCCATGGCGCCTCGTCGTCCCGGCAAGAGCCTTGCCGAGGGTGCAGTGGCCTTCCTCGGCAAGGATCTTGCCGAGGATCATCGCCTTCTAATCCTCATCGATCTTGAATATGTCTTCACAGAGATCTCGCATGCCACCACAGTGCCTTCCGAGCCCTGGCCCCACGTGGATGATGGTGTTGGGGACCGTGGGCTCAAGGGTGGCTCGCTCTGCTGGTGTGGGGCGAGCTGCCCCGGCAAGAGTCTTGCCGGGGGATCCTGCTTCGTCCCTCTGCTCTTTGTGGTCTTGGCCTTGGCGTTGCTCTGTTTGTCTTGGGCTTCGGTCTTACCTTGGCTTACCTCCTCTGCTCTGCTTGGTGCGACCGCGGGCGCAGCTCCGACTGCCCGTGCAGAGGTAAAGGGGTACAAAAGTGCGCCCCTATTTTTGTACACCAACAGGAGCCCCCGGGCCTAGGCCACACATAAGCGCGACACGTTGTTGGGCCAGGCCCAAAAACGGTGCGCGGGCAGGCGGGGCGGTTTTTACCGTGGTAAGACTCTTCGCGCGCTTCGCTTCCCACGACCCACGCGTGTGGCGCAGCGTGGAGGGGTGTGCGTGACGTGGGCGGCATGCGTGTGGGTGGTTTTCACACGCACACATCACATTGCAGTAAATGGGCAGCGCGCCCTGCGGCTTCCCCATAAAAAGGGATAACCGTGGGTGCACTGTTCCTTTTACCCTTTGCGCAACCCAATCTCAGAAACCTCCATCTGGCTTCCTCTTCTTCTTCAAGCTTCGTTCCTGCTTGCCGCCGTTGCGCTTCCGCCGCCCTTTGTCCTGCCCTCCTCCCCCAGCCGCCATGGTGCCAAAATCCACCATGGGCAAGGGAGTGGCCAAGGATGCCGGAGAGTGCACTGGTGGTGCAGCGGACACGGTCCGCCGTCTTCCCCTCGATGGTTGACATGTTCAATCTTCGGACTACTTCAGGCCCCTGTGGGGAGTGAAGACGGGGGGGGGGCATCCTACCACGCACGCATCCCGCCATCGCGCCGAGGCTGCCCCAAATCGGTACCCTTTTTCGTCGATTATTTTGCTGCGGCTCTGTCCTCCCTTCTCCGATTTCTTCAGCGACGTCATGCATACCTTTGGCTTCCGCCTCCTAGATTTTACTCCGAACGCGGTGGCGTGCATGGCACTTTTCACGCATCTCTGCGAAGGCTTCGCCGGGGTGCACCCCAACACGGCGCTTTTCCGCCATTACTTCTCCTCTCGGATCCAACCAGGGGGCGCCATCTCTGGTTGCATTGCCTGGGTCTCAAGATCCAAGGGAGCGTACCCAGAGGGCGCCATGAAGGAGAGGTGGGAAGAATGGCGGGGCCGGTGGTGCTGTATCGAGGAGAAGGACCCGCCGGTGTTCTGCTAAGTTCGCCGAGCGCCACCGGTCCGCAAAAGCGATTGGAGCGACATCGATGCTGACGACGAGAAGCTCACGGTCGCCACCACCAGGATCCTCCGGCTCACCGAGGCCGGCCTCACCCTTGAGATGATCGGGGCGGACTTCATCCGTTGCTGGATCACTCCGCTGCATAAAAAGGGGAGGCCAGCCTGGCTCTTCACGAACCCTCACGACATCATGCGGCCGTCCCGGCCTCGACCACAACTTCACAGTGATGGGGCACGCCCATTTTTGCCAGCGGCTCTTCCAGCTTGACGTGGGCCGCGACGGCGAGGTCGAGCGGACCGGCAAGGTCGCGAGGGCCGCCGCGAAGGCTGCTACTTCTTGAGCTTGCGTTGGTTTTCCCCGAAGAGGAGAGGATGATGCAGCAGAGTAGCGTAAGTATTTCGCTCAGTTTTTGAGAACCAAGGTATCAATCCAGTAGGAGGCCACGCACAAGTCCCTCGTACCTGTACAAAACGATAGCTACTCGCAACCAACGCGATTAGGGGTTGTCAATCCCTTCAAGGTCACTTACGAGAGTGAGATCTGATAGAGATAATATTTTTGGTATAGAGATGCAAAGTGAAAAGTAAAAAGCAAAGTAAAAACAAAGCAAGTATAAAAGTGATGGAGATTGATATGATGAGAATAGACCCGGGGGCCATAGGTTTCACTAGTGGCTTCTCTCAAGAGCATAAGTATTCTACGGTGGGTGAACAAATTATTGTTGAGCAATTGACCGAATTGAGCATAGTTATGAGTATATCTAGGTATGATCATGTATATAGGCATCACGTCCGTGACAAGTAGATCAAACAATTCGCATCTACTACTATTACTCCACTCATCGACCGCTATCCAACATGCATCTAGAGTATTAAGTTAAAAACAGAGTAACGCCTTAAGCAAGATGACATGATGTAGAGGAATAAATTCATGCAATATGATAAATACCCCATCTTGTTATCCTCTATGGCAACAATACAATACGTGCCTTGCAACCCTTTCTGTCACTGGGTAAGGACACCGCAAGATTGAACCCAAAGCTATGCACTTCTCCCATTGCAAGAACTACCAATCTAGTTGGCCAAACCAAGCGGATAATTCGAAGAGACTTGCAAAGATAACTCAATCATACATAAAAGAATTCAGAGAAGATTCAAATATTATTCATAGATAAGCTGGATCATAAACCCACCATTCATCGGTCTCAACAAACACACCGCAAAAAGAAGATTACATCGAATAGATCTCCATGAGAGAGGGGGAGAACATTGTATTGAGATCCAAAAAGAGAGAAGAAGCCATCTAGCTACTAGCTATGGACCCGAAGGTCTGAAGTAAACTACTCACACTTCATCAGAGAGGCTATGGTGATGATGTAGAAGCCCTCCATGGTGGATGCCCCCTCCGGCGGAGCTCCGAAACAGGCCCCAAGATGGGATCTCGTGGATACAGGAAGTTGCGGCGGTGGAATTAGGTTTTTGGCTCCTCCCCCGATCGTTTGGGGGTATGTAGGTATATATATAGGAGGAAGGAGTACGTCGGTGGAGCAACAAGGGGCCCACGAGGAAGGGGGCGCGCCCTGGGGGGGCGCCCCCACCCTCGTGACCGCCTCTGTTGTTCCTTGGCGTAGGGTCCAAGTCTCCTGGATCACATTCGGTGAGAAAATCATGTTCCCGAAGGTTTCATTCCGTTTGGACTCCGTTTGATATTTTGTTTCTTGAAACACTCAAATAGGCAAAAAACAATTAATTTCGGCTGGGCCTCCGGTTAATAGGTTAGTCCCAAAAGTAATATAAAAGTGGAAAATAAAGCCCAATATAGTCCAAAACAGTAGATAAAGTAGCATGGAGCAATAAAAAATTATAGATACGTTGGAGACGTATCAGGCATCCCCAAGCTTAATTCTTGCTCGTCCTCGAGTAGGTAAATGATACAAAGAGAATTTTTGATGCGGAGTGATACTTTGGCTTAATTTCAATGTAAATCTTCTTAATCATGGTATGAATATTTAGATCCAAAGATTCAAGA